>VDFB02000003.1:610057685-610091426 GCA_007258455.2 Sequoia sempervirens
ATAAAAAGATGGATCAGGGTTTTGAAACAGAAAAGAACAATAGTTCATCCAACCTTAACTAGACTTGATAACTTCAAGGAATTTGCTAACTAAAACTGAAGAACAGAATTAAATTGTGATTAACACATAGTATCATTCATTCACAGTGCTGATTTTAACAACTAATTATAAACTACCATTTAAGTAAAACATAAAATGCGATTTCATTCCTTGAAAGCCTTCAAAATCAAATGATTAAATTTGAGATAAATACCATTCTGGAACACAATATGAAGTGGATTTGAATCTGGTTGCTTCTACTGTGGGTGGGACAGATAAGCACCATTTACAAATCTGGCACAATCACCAGTGTACAAAGAAATCTGTGTCTTCAAACTGCTTCCATTTATACTAAAAAAACTTTGAAAATACATTACAGCTTATACCGAAATCTAACTGCTAACCAAGAAGGGAAGAGAAGCTCTCATTACTGAGAATCAAGATGCAACTCGATCTCCTTCTGCTAGCTGACTAACTCCTAACAGTTCTAACTTTTAAAAATAATTCTCTAAACCTAGAAGTTCTAACACTAAAATTCTAGAACCTTTTTTACAAAGAGGCAAGAATGCCATAAATACGTCTTCCTGAGAAGAATTTCGGCTCCCCTTTTTAGGGTTTACAAAAATATCCCATGGGCCAGAGAGTCGGCGCCCAGATCTTTAACAAAAGTTGACTCTACAATAAATCTGAAGCCTTGCTGTCTCATGTTAGTGAAGATCATTTTTTGGAAAGATCTGTAGATCTTTTATAGCTACTGCAAGTATTTCAAGCCTCCGTGTCTATTTTTGACCTCTAGCAGAGTTGCCTCGAGTGCCCCAAAATATCACCATTAATGCTGAGCTTCCTCTGTCAGCAGACCTCACAGTTGTCCATTTGACTCATGACTTCATCTTCTCCCTCGTTTGGCACTCTTCCTGCTCCAGATCCGCTCTTCTGCAAGTTCGTTGGTGTAGCACGGGCAACTCGGTGTGAGGTTCCAGCGAGCCATGGAGATCACACCAAGCTCGCAAGGACCCTTGGCAAGACTGCCTCCTCTCGACCAGACGAGAGGGCGAAATCACGTCCTCTCGGTGAACTCTCATTTCTTTCGGTGGCCCCCTCTTTCGGTCGGCAGGAAATCCGCCTTCGGCAAGACATCATGGCGGGCGCCAAGAGCTATAATCATATGTTCCTTCATTGGCGGATTCGCTGCTATCGGCAAGACACGAGACGGTTGCTGAGACCACATGGCGAAACCCTTGTTTTCTTTGGAGTCTCCTTGACATCCTTTGTTGACCCTCTTGCGCCAGCTTCTATTTTTGTTTTGGCGTGACCTTGGATCATCGGCAAGACCTCTCGCCACATTCATTTCCTTTTTCCAAATTCTGGTGTCGCCAAGACCCTGTCGCAGTCACACCGAAATGGAATCTTTCATTATATGCGTTTCACTGTAACCTCCCCTTATTGGGAAGACGTCCTATAGACACCCCATGCCTTAGCAAAAGCTTTACTAGCTCATCCCTTTGTCGCTGTAACACACTGATTCTCTCACCGAAGACACCTGATAGACTCTTTGCATTGTGTCGGTGAGACTTTAGGCTCTCGACAAGACTTCTTGGCGAGGAGAGAACCTCATGGTGATATAAGAACCCACCTGAAGGTGGTCGGCAAGACCCCTCATCGAGATCTTTAAGGAATATCCTCATGCACATGACTGGATCCTACAAAACAAGGTCTCCATTAGTTCCCAAAGGAAAGTAAGATATATCATTATTTATCATGCCTCCAATTTTATCAAAAACATAAAACCGGCGGAGGCAGGGTCAAAACCGAATGGGAACACACTCTTTAAAAATGGATGAATCCTGGCAGAACCGGGATCGAGACAAAATACGACTCACAAATGACATCCCCTTCCAAGAAGACTGGCGGGGGCGGAAGAAAACTAGACTCAGGACTGGAGTCGGGATGGGAACAAGCCATGGAAGTAATCACAACTCCCCAGTTCATACCCCGTCCCGGATCCGCGTCCGTGAGAAAACCCAAAACGCAACGGATGGGAACAAAGCACTGGCGGAGTTGGAGCAGAGTGACGAACAAGGCGGAACCGGGGTTGGAACCAAAATTTGAACCAAAAACTTCTCCAAGTTTTGGGTTCAGATTTCGTTCTGAACCTGCCTCCGATGCCATCCAAAAGAGGAGGAATAAAGGAAAAAAAAAAGCAAGAGAACGAGGAAAGGGGGAGGACAACCCCACGACAAAGCAAAAAGAAGAAAAAAGAAAAGAACAGGACAAGCGGAACAACGCAAATAGACGCGCAAGGGAGAAAATACCAAAGCGGCTGGAGCGGGGCCAGGGAAGGAACAAAAAATGGAGATTGGAAGAAGTTCCAAGCTCAGACTCTGTTCCGGTTCCGGGCCCACCAAAACACAAGAAACAAAACGCCCAAGGCCGAAAAGAAAAGACCTAAGGCAAAGGCCCCAAACCGACAAAAGACCAACGAAGAGCAAAGAAAAGGGTGGGGTCGGACCCAGGACGGGACCAAAATGAGGAACTTGAGAAAGTTCAACATTCTGAACTTGGTCCTGGACCCGACTCTGACAAAGAACAAAAGAAACGAAAACCAAGGTCTGTTAGAACCGGAACCGGGGTTGGAACAAGACTCGAACTTAGAAGGAAATTCCAAGTCTGGTATTGGTTCCGGTTTCGCCTCCGACAGAACTTTGGAAAGAAAACGCCTAAGGCAAAAAACCAAAGGCCGAAGGGAAAAGACAAAGGGGGACCTATTTTAATCCAGAATAAAATGGGGTGGTTATGCAAGGCATAACAAATGGCGACTCAGCTGGGAAAATGGTTTAATCATTTTCATGAATTTGAAGGATTCAACTACCCAGAACTTTGGTTCATAAACATTACAACTCCAGTTGGGTCAGCTATTTCAAGCAAGGTAGAGCTATAATCTCATATGTAAGTCAATCAACGGCTACCCCTGAATCTATGTGTGTGCTTGATTGTGCAACACTCTTTTATAAAGTTTTCCTCATCTTTCAGACAACAATGTGCAGGATTTGAGCTACATGAGTTGATTTCCTTTGTGCAATGATATCTCGGGCATTGCTTCGCTGCCATTCAGGCGTCCATAGCCCCGACGGAGATACCTCTAGTTTTCTCATAGCATTGCTCTACTGCCAGACAGGCGTCCATAGCCCCGGTAGAGATACTGGAATCACCCATTCATATTGAATCCTCTTTTTCTTTTGATAATTCTTTTCTTTTCTTTTGGAGCTCCAGATATTTTTTTTAATTCTACTTTTTCTTTTCAATATGTTAGATGTTTAACATCTGATCTAGATTGAAAACTACCATGGACCTCATAACAACACTTGGGAGATCAGATTTTTCACTCAAATCTTACAACACCATAGTCCTAGGACAAATATACCCCTTATAAGAGGAAATGATCTTGATAATTTGTGACAGATTCAGGGGAGCTGATGAAGGTTACCTACTTGGCACCTTGTTTCAAAACTCTCCACAACTTTTATTAACAAGAAGCATGAAACAACAAATTGAGGACAAAATCATCCAATCAGGAAACCTAAAAATATCTAAACCACTTCTCTCCTAATGACCAAAGCATGCTTCAGATAACAACCCATCACTTCAAAAAGGGAAAGAAACAGATCAACCCCAAAGAAGAAGGCAAACAGAAAACAAAGAACAAAGAAAACTCAAAGAGTAGGAGAAGAGAACAAACAAAAAGCGAACTATTTACACAAAGAACAATGAAATATACATAGGGACTATTTACAACCAGAAATTATTTATACAAACACACCACCTAGAAAAATGCCAATCTTCATGATTCAAAATAGTGTTTAAGAAATTGTCCATTGACAGGCAAGGGGACAGGTTCTCCAGTTAAATTACTCAATCAGAAAGCATTTTCTCCTAAGATCTCAGCAATCTGATAAGGACCTAGCCAAAGTTTGTCAAATTTCTGGTGACTGCCATTCTTTTCACTAGCTTTGTCCCACAGCAGCACTAGGTCTGATATCCTAAAGGCCTTGATTTTGGCTCTTTTGTCAAACCAACGTTTGACAACAGCCTGGTCCCTAAAGAATTGCTGCAAGACGACATCTCTCTCCTCTTCTAATTTCAACAAAGCGGCCAATCTGACTTCTATCCTATTGTCCTTAGAGTAAAATTTTTGCATGAATTCAAGGATAGGTATTTGCAGATGGAGAGGAAAGATAGGCTCTTGGCCATATACCAGCTTGAATGGTGAGGTGTTTAAGGCAGCCTTAATCCTAGTCCTATCTACCCATAATGTGAATCTAAGCTGGGTGTGCCAGTCTCTAGGGTTATGTTCTAACAATTTCTTAATCACCCCTAAGAGATTCTTATTGGTTGACTCTGCAAATCCATTTCCTTGCGGGTAATAATTTGACGAATACTTCAAGACAATGTTGTGATCATAGGCCCAAGAAATAAACTCGGTAGAAGAATAAGCAGAGCCATTATCACATACCAGAGCGAAAGGTACCCCAAACCTTGTAGTGATGCATTCGGTGAGGAACTTGATCACTACCTCTGTGGTGTTGTTCTTGTAGGGTATGGCCTCTGTCCACCTTGTGCAGTAGTCAATGGTAGTCAAGATGAATTTATGTCCTGCAGAAGAGTTCGGGTTAATCACTCCAATAAAATCTAGTACCCACTGGGCAAATGGCCTCATCTTGTAGACGGGCTGCAATGGCATGGCTGCATGGCGTTCCCTTGGCGCAACAACCTGGCACGTGTGACATGTTCTCACATGCTGATGGGCATCTTTGAATACACAAGGCTAGTAATAACCAGATCAGAGGACTTGGTGTGCCAAAGAATCTGTAGACCCATGACCTGTGCCATGTTTCCCATGAAACTCAGAAATCACCTGCTTGGCCTCTTGATGATCAAGGAATCTTAAGTACATTCCTTCAAAATTATTTATGTATAGGATCCCTCCTTTAAACATATAGTGTGAGCTTTTCAGTCTTAGTGCTCTCCTCTAAGTGGTATTCATTCCCTTCAGACACCAGTTATTGAGCATGAAAGAAATGAGATTAGCATACCATGGGTTGTTAAAAAAAACTGAGTAGTATATTGTTGACAAATAACGTTGTTACCAGCCTCAGCCATAGATTTAGACAAATCCGAACCTCAGACAAGTTTCATAGGGTGTATCTCTAAATTGAACTCTTGCAAGATGGCCATCCATTTCCCACTTCTTTCTCCCAGTTCGCTCTACATAAGTAGAGACTTGACAGCAGCATTAGGAACTACAACAATAATCTGACTTCGGAGGATGTAATGCCTAAATTTTTTTATAGCTTGGACCAGCGCAAAAGCTTTCTTCTCAAGAGGTGGGTATCTGATTTCTGCGTTTTTGAAGGGAGAACTCATGAAAGCAATCGGCCTCTCCTCTGACCCTTCTCCTTGTTGAGTTAATATAGCTACACACGAGTGTTCAGAGGCAAAAGAATAAATATAAAACGGCCTCAAATAGTCAGGGCTAGTGAGGACTGGAGCTTCTGAGATGGATCGCTTGACTTGAGAAAAGGCAGCCTTCATCTCATTATTCCACTCTATTTTGGCATCCTTCCTCATCATCTCTTTCAAGGGCTTCACGATTTCTGCAAAGCCTGTGATAAACTTCCTCACGAAGTTGATCTCTCCAAAAAAGGATCTCATCTCCTTCTTACTTCCTGGCTTGGCTATCTTGAGGATGGACCCAACTCGCTCTAGGTAGATGGCTATTCCTTTTTCTAAAATTATGTGTCCCAAGAGCTTCCCTTCAGAAACTCTGAACACACACTTTTTGGGATTTAAGGAGACTCCATACTGGATGCATCTTTGAAGAACTTGGGCTAAATCTGTAGCATGATTCATTCGGTCCTTGGAGAACACTGTTAGGTCATCTATGTAAACAATAATGCATTTTCCAATTAGATCCTTGAAAGCTATGTCCATAGCACGCTGGAAAGTTGCTCCAACATTTATTAGGCTGAATGGCATCCTTCTATATGCGAACGTCCCCCACTTGGTGGTGAAAGCCATCTTCATCCTATCTTGAAAGTCGACCATGACCTGATTATATCCAGAGTAACCATCCAAGAATGACATCATTTGAGCTCCATTAATAGTCTGTAATACCTCATCTAGGGAAGGGAGTGGGTAGTTATCCTTTTCAGAGGCTCTATTCAGGTTTCTGAAGTCAACACACAACCTAATCTCCCCGTTCTTCTTACGAATCGGGACTAGGTTAGCCACCCAGGTTGAATGGAACATCAGGAAGATTATCCTTGCTAACAACAATTTCTGAACCTCTTTATAAATCAATGGCTCAATCAAGGCATTGACAGGGCGCTGCTTCTATCGGAAGGGCTTAGCTTCGGGCTTCAAGGGAATAGTGTGAGTCATAACCAAAGCATCAAATGTTTGGAGGTCCTCATACCTCCAGGCTATCGCAACAATATCCTCTTTTAGTGCCCTCAATATGTCATCTTTAATTGCTTCAGGGAAAGCCTTCCCTATATAGACATTCCTTTCAGGGCCAGAGTCGGCCAAGTTAACTGTTTCATATTCTCCTCCCTTTTCTTCAGCTGATGCCTTCTCTCGAGCCCTCGGATCTGAGTCAAAGATTCTCTCTAGAGCAACCATTCCCTTGGGAATGTTATTACTTTTCAGATTAAGAACCTCTTTTGCATCACATTCTTCAGGGTTCCAATCCCCTTGATCTCTGTTGGACTCATCAATAATTTGCCCCTCGAAAACATCCGAGCTTGCTAAGAAATCTAGAATATGTCTATCATCATCAAAGACTTGGAAATTCTTGATATTGTCAGGAACAGCTGGGGTGGACATCAGTTCCACTGAGAATCTTTTGAATTTGGAGCCTTGTATAGGCTCCAAGGTGCTTGCAGCAATAGCCAGTGAGTCAGCTACCTGATTTTCTTCTCTAGGGATTAAGCTGATCCCAAATGCATCAAAGTCTTCGATTAGATTCCATACCCTGTTTCTATATGCTACCAGCCTTTTATTGTGGCAGGTGTACTAGCTGTGCACTTGCTTGACAACCACTTCTGAATCTCCCTTAATTATCAGGGCTGTGGCTCTCTTCTTGTGTGCAAACATTAATCCTCGAGCTAAGGCTTCATATTCAGCTATGTTATTAGTGCACTCGAATTGCAGCTTGTAAGAAGCAAAAAAAACTTTCCCTTTCGGACTGGTTAGCACAATTCCAACACCACAACTGGTCTTGGACTTGGATCCATCAAAGGTAAGGGTCCACAACTGATCACAGGTTGGATTTGATTCTTTTGAATTAAATATAGGGACTGGTTGTTTAGTAGGCTTCTCAGGAATAATTCCTAATCCCTTTTTAGATGTATCATGTGGCCCAAGGTTGTCCTTTTGATATTTACTCATCTCTTGAGTTAACCCCTTGGATTTTAGTATATCTGTGGGTGCAGGGGTATCAAGCAAACCTTGGGGATGCTCCTCATTAGTATGCTGATTCAGAAGTGTGTCTGGGGTAGGTTCAATTTGAGGAGGGATTTCTTTTGTGAGTGTTGCATCCCTGGTTAACATGGTCGCTTCCTTGGCTTCAAATGGGAAGCAGTCTACAATGGTCTCGGGGCAACTTGTTCCAGCTTCCTCAGCTTGGGAAACATGTTTTAGAATGTCAATGCAGGACTAACAAGTCAATTCAGAATGACTTTGATAATGTACCCTGCACCAATTAGGGAGCAAGAGACTTTATAAATCTACATTTTTCCCCAAAACCAGCTGATCTTGTTGTAGTTTTCTGACCAATGCTTGTTGGTTTTCATTAATTATAGGATCAGGGAACCCAGGTATTGGCAGGTCTTTATGATCAAGAATGGAGAAGGTTAAAATTTCATCTCTTTTATACACACCTATTTCAGTTTCAAAATAAGCTACCTCATTGTGGAAATCATATTCAGTAATGATATGCTTGAGGTGAGGCTCACTCTCAATCCTGATCTGATTAGGAATCCCTTTCCATGATAGCCACATATGTGAAGTCAAGGGAAAGATACCCCCCTAAATTCTTCATCAAATCTCGGCTTAGCAACATACCATAGGTCTCAGGAATATCAGCCACTTGGATGTCTATGTTAGTTAGGATCCTAGGATCAGAGCCAACTTGGACATGTATGTTCTTTAACTCCCCCACTACATTGACCTCTATTTTGTCCAGCTGAATGACCTTCTTATTTGTTTGAATGGGGTCCAATCCCAACTTCTTACACACAGAAAATGGCATGACATTTCCTGAAGCTCCTGAATCCAATAAACAGTTATGTAGGTTCTTGCCTGAAATTCTTAAACTCAAAAGGAAAGGTGGAGTACCTACTTTGCTTCTATACAAGGCTGCATTCATGTCTGCAAGGGAGGTAACCTTACTCTTTCCTTTTTCCTTATCTGCTTGTTCCAGCACTTTCAACACTATCTCCCTTTGAGCAGGGCACCACTTCAAAATGTCAAAATATGACAAATAATTTTTCTGCTTCTGCATCTCAAAAACGATGTCAAATTCTATATTATAGCCTAAATTACTTTTGAAAACAGCAGAGGAATTACCCCTGTTATGGAGATCAGGCAGGCCTCATGGTGGAGAAGGATTATTATCAACACCCTGATTTGGGGGCACCATGTGATTAGGAGGTGCTTATGTAGTGAATGGCCCCTTACTTTGATTTCTTAGGAAGTGTCCTCCCTTCATTTGAAAAGCTTGGGCATCATATGAATCCTCTTCTGGTTGATTTTCTTCTTGCCTTGGGAATGAGGGCTCCTCCTCGAAGAGCTTGTAAGTCATTGCAGTATCCACTGAGTCACCTCCTTTGTGTGAATTCCCCTGGAATGTGTGAGCATCTTTGTGTGCCATCTTAACAACTTTCTCCATATGAGGGCAGTTTACCTCAGAGTGGGTTGCCATATCATGCAACCTGCACCAATTGGTCATGAAATTCAAATCGACCACATTTGCAGTATGTGCTCTCTCTTGATTTGTCTGATAGTTGTGAGGTAGTCCACCGTTATTAGGCCCTATAATCCATTGCTTGTTGTTGTTTGGGTGTTGATTATACCCTCTGTTCTGGCTTTGATAACCTCTTTGGTTGTAGTTGTTGTTGCTCTGATAAGTGCCCTGATTGTTGCTGTTCTGATTAGGGTAGTTCCCTTGGCTTTGAGAGGGGTTCAAATGGAGCTGAGCCATATCATTGGTAACTTGAGACAACATTTTCTTCAGGGTCTCTACCTCGTTCATAAGTTGGACTGTCTTCTCACTTTCCACGCTCTTAGCAACATGTGGCTAACCACCTTGACTTGGTGTTCCAATTTGGTTAGGATGACCATGGGAACTTTGAGGAACCTGTGGTTGTTGAAAGAGGTTAGGATTTCCAGTAGCAAAGAATTGAACAAGTGGTTGGGTCTACAATTCAGACATAGGCCCATAATGTAAATGAGATATTCCTGGGACAATGCTAAATAGAGGAGTTGGGCTAGACATCTAATAGCCTATTGAAGGGAAACCCCCTCCTAGGCCTCCTTGTTGAAAAATGGTTTGTTGCTGCAGCTTAATAGCCAGATGATAGACTTTGGATAGAGAATCAATTTCAGCTAGTAGGTAAGTCCTTTGCAGGAACAAACCTAGCAAAGGGTCTATAACCCTAAAGTATGCCTGAATGGCACTGTCCTCAGTGACTTGATAGGGATCTTGCAGTCTCTTATACATTCGTTGGAACCTGGTATTGAATAAAGGCAAAGGTTCACCTGGTTCCTTTTTGATGGTAGCGAATTGGTGATACAAAAGAGTTGGGTCCACATAGATTCTAAACTGATTAATGAAAGCATTTTCCAAGTGTGTCCAGCTCAGAATGGAGCCTTGAGGGAGATTAAGGTACCAATTGTAGGCCATATCCCCTAAGGAATAAGGAAACAACCTACAAACTACATCCTGGTGGGCTATCTGAGCTCTAGTACAAGCATCCTTAAAAGCTTGTCTGTGCTCTTCAACACTCCTTGATTCACCATGAATGTACTTAGGAAAAAATTTCTCAGGGTTCTTAGGCAGGTCATGAAAACCTCCAGGGATAGTCCCCAATGGAGAGGGATTATTCTGAAAGAATGCCATTGGTGGCGGCGGTGGTGGTTGATCCAGCTATTGTATGGGTTGAATGAGCTGTGATGATAATTGAGATGAATTGGTAGATGGATAAATGGGTATCCAATGGGGTATTGGTGAAAATCCTGGTGGAGTGAGCGGAGCTGGTAAGGGTGGTATGATGGTTGCCCTAGTTTTGTGATGCTTATGTCTTGTTGGGGTCTTGAGTTCTATAAAAAATGATGGATTCACAGTTGACCAAAGAACTCTGTGGGGCCTTTCTGAGGAAGACGACCCAACTTTATCCAGCTTGCCCTTCTAGGCCCTCCTTCTAGCGCCAGTTCCTATTGATGGCGATTTTGACACCACAATAATGCTAAAAATAGTATCGCTACTCGGCTTCTCTTGAAAGAGAAAGGAAGCACATGGATGCCTTAGCTCCCAAGGTCTTGGTAGTTGGGTCTCAACTGTGCTAATGTTACTTAGTGGTCAATGCAACAGTAATATTCAAGGGGCCTGCTGGTGTTGGGCTTCTGGATTGCTCCAAGATCAAACATGAAATAAATCCTATACTAACCAGGGGTTTTAAAGAAATATAAAAAGATGGATCAGGGTTTTGAAACGGAAAAGAACAATAGTTCATCCAACCTTAACCAGACTTGATAACTTCAAGGAATTTGCTAACTAAAATTGAAGAATATAATTAACTTGTGATTAACACACAATATCATTCATTCACAGTGCTGATTTTAACAACTAATTATAAACTACCATTTAAGTAAAAAATAAAATACAATTTCATTCCTTGAAAGCCTTCAAAATTAAATGATTAACTTTGAGATAAATACCATTCTGGAACACAATATGAAGTGGATTTGAATCTGGTTGCTTCTACTGTGCGTGGGACAGATAAGCACCATTTACAAATCTGGCACAATCACCAGTGTACAGAGAAATCTATGTCTTCAAATTGCTTCCATTTATACTAGAAAAACTTTGAAAATACATTACAGCTTATACCGAAATCTAACTGCTAACCAAGAAGGCAAGAGAAGCTCTCATTACTGAGAATCAAGATGCAACACAATCTCCTTCTGCTAGCTGACTAACTCCTAACAGTTCTAACTTTTTAAAACAATTCTCTAAACCTAGGAGTTCTAACACTAAAATTCTGAAACCTTTTTTACAAAGAGGCGAGAATGCCATAAATATTTCTTCCTGAGAAGAATGTTGGCTCCCCTTTTTAGGGTTTACAAAAATATCTCGTGGGCCAGAGAGTTGGCGCCCAAATCTTTAACAAAAGTTGACTCTACAATAAATCTGAAGCCTTGCTGTCTCATGTCGGTGAAGATCAATTTTTGGAAAGATCTGCAGATCTTTTACAGCTACCGCACTTATTTCTGGCCTCCGTGTCCATTTTTGACCTCCAGCGGAGCTGCCTTGAGTGCCCCAAAATATCACCATTAATGCTGAGCTTCCTCTGTCAGCAGACCTCACAGCTGTCCATTTGACTCACGACTTCATCTTCTCCCTCGTTTGGCGCTCTTCCCGCTCCAAATCCACTCTTCTGCAAGTTCATCGCTGTAGCACGGGCCACTCAGTGTGACGTTCCGGTGAGCCACATAGATCACACCGAGCTTGCAAGGACCCTCGGCAAGACTGCCTCCTCTCGGCCAGACAAGAGGGAAAAATTGTGTCCTCTCAACGAACTCTCATTTCTTTTGGTGGCCCCCTCTTTCGGTTGGAAAGACATCCACCTTCGACAAGACGTCATGGCGGGTGCCAAGAGCTACAATGATATGTTCCTTCATTGGCGGATTCGCCGCCATCGGCAAGACACGAGACAGTCGCTGAGACCACATGGCGAAACCCTTGTTTTCTTTGGAGTCTCCTTGACATCCTTTGTTGACCTTCTTGCGCTAGCTTCTATTTTTGTTTCGGTGTGACCTTGGATCATCGGTGAGACCTCTTGCCACATTCATTTCCCTTCACCGAATTCTGGTGTCGCCAAGACCCTATTGCAGTCACACCGAAATGGAATCTTTTGTTATATGCGTTTCGCTGTAACCTCCCCTTATCGGGAAGATGTCCTATAGACACCCCATGCCTTGGCGAAAGCTTTACTAGCTCATCCCTTTGTTGTTGTAACACACTAATTCTCTCACCGAAGACACCTGATAGACTCTTTGCACTGTGTCGGTGAGACTTTAGGCTCTTGGCAAGACTTCTTGGTGAAGAGAGAACCTCATGGCAATATAAGAACCCACCTGAAGGCGGTCGGCAAGACCCCTCATCAAGATCTTTAAGGAATATCCTCATGCACACGACTGGATCCTGCAAAACAAGGTCTCCATTAGTTCCCAAAGGCAAGTAAGATATATCATTATTTATCATGCCTCCAATTTTATCAAAAATAAACATAAAACTGACAGAGGCGAGGTCAAAACTGAATGGGAACGCACTCTTTAAAAATGGACGAATCCCGACAGAACCAAGATCGGGACAAAATACGACCCACAAACAACATCCCCTTCCAAGAAGCATGGTGGGGGCGGAAGAAAACCGGACTTGGGATTGGAGTCGGGATGGGAACAAGCCATGGAAGCAATCACAAGTCCCCAGTTCATACCCCGTCCTGGATCTGCATCCGCGAGAAAACCCAAAATGCAATGGATGGGAACAAAGCACCGCTGGAGCTGGAGCAGAGCGACGAACAAGGCAGAACTGGGGTTGGAACCAAAATTTGAACTAGAAACTTCTCCAAGTTTTGGGTTCAGATTTTGTTCCGAACTCGCCTCCAACACCATCCAAAAGAGGAGGAACAAAGGAAAAAAAAAAACAAGAGAACGAGGAAAGGGGGAGGACAACCCCACGACAAAGTGAAAAGAACAGGACAAGTGGAACAACGCGAACAGACGCGCAAGGGAGAAAAGACCAAAGCGGTAGGAGCGGGGCTGGGGAAGGAACAAAAAATGGATATTGGAAGAAGTTCCAAGCTCGGACTCCGTTATGGTTTCGAGCCCGCCAAAACACAAGAAACAAAATGCCCAAGGCCGAAAAGAAAAGACCTAAGGCAAAGGACCCAAACCAACAAAAGACCAACAAAGAGCAAAGAAAAGGGCGGGGTCAGACCCAAGACGGGACGAAAATGAGGAACTTGAGAAAGTTCAACATTCTGAACTTGGTTCCAGACCCGACTCTGACAAAGAACAAAAGAAACAAAAACCAAGGTCTGTCGGAACCGAAACCGGGGTTGGAACAAGACTCGAACTTAGAAGGAAATTCCAAGTCTGGTATTGGTTCCAGTTCCGCCTCCGACATAACTTCAGAAAGAAAATGCTTAAGGCAGAAAACCAAAGGCCAAAGGGAAAAGACAAAGGGGGACCTATTTTAATCTAGAATAAAATGGGGTGGTTATGCAAGGCATAACACAACTTAACGAGTGAAAGCTTTGAATATTTCCACTCCTTCACTTTAGGCTCTGTGGGACCTAGGAGGGTGTTCCTAATTGTGTTCCAATTTGGTTAATTCAATTTAGAACACATTAATTCACAGATCAGTTCCTATGAGGGGTAAATCACATGATCCACCAAAAGGTTTGCTAATCTTTAAGAAAATATTTGTCAATTCACCAAGAACAAGGAAATACTTCTCACACATGCCTCGTGGTCAACAATTTTTAAGTGATTTATGTTCTAATCCTAAATCCACAATTTGGTATACTATTATTATCCTTCAAATGGAAAATACCTTAACAAATAGATCAATGTCTTCATCAATTGGGAAATGGAGTCACACATCTTACAATCGGTAATATATAAATTCTTTAATTCTAATAATTTTGAACTATTTTCATAATGCCTTACATTATGAAAACTCATTGTTCTTAAAGAATTACTTCTTACCAAATCCTTTATAAATTCTCACAAATTCATGACCTCATTAAAGCATTTAATTGATTCTTTGAACCAAGGTAGAAACAAGGACATACATTCGAACCAAGTATTTGACGATGAACAAAATATTCTTGATATTTCATTCAAAATTTGCAAGATGATTTACAGAAGGAGATTAGATGTATTATGCATAAGATTTGTTTCAATATCAATAATCTCTATAAAAACATTTTAAGATTTACATATGCATAACTTAAAGCTGAGACAATTCGACTATTCTATTCATTGGTATTCTTCCTAATTTCTACCCCTTTGTGTATACTGGACCCAAAGATTCAAAAAACCAAAAACCTTGCAAATGAGCCATGATATCCCTTTTATAATGCAAGGGAGTAAAACAAGCTTCCGACACAAAATGAAAATTACATTTGAAAGAAATGTTTCATTTTAGCTCTAATTTGGGTTGCATTTCAAAATTCCCCACATATTGAAAATGAGAAAGAAAAATTTGTAACCATCATCAAAAAGGGAAATGCAAAGTACTGCCAAAATTCCCTTTAGCTACCAACTAGGCCATATATCCATCATACACATTTATGAGAAACCGCACAATCAACATGAAAACCCCAAAAAATAGTACCACCCATGGAGAACAAGAGCGACCACCACAGTAATTTATCAAACAACACAAAATTTGAAAAAACCAAAAACCAATTCACTTAACCAAAGGAACGACCAACCCATGATACACACACCCACTTCGCTTCATTACAAGAGATGGAGAAGAAACTTCTACTCCTTCCTCATCCTTGTCTTTTCCAGGAATAGAACCATCATGTCCACTTGGAGTCCTGACAGTCAATGGTGGAATGGAAAATATCTCCACTCCATGGACCTTGGTTTGGTTGAGCTTGATGAGATATTTCATATAACTATATTTAGTCTCAATAGCGCTCTCAGATGGGCTATCAGTGAAATCAACTAGTGAATTCTGTCATCTAAAGGAACTGTGTCCATACCTAACCTTCCTGCAAGCTCTAGAAGCAAATTGTGTAGGTTCCTTACCCATCTCCTCCATCTTCTCAACAATAATTCCTTGGTATTGTAGCCTCCTACTACATCTAGAGGGAACACTCATAGGCCCTTTGATAGGGGCCTTCTCTTCTACAATTAGAGCACGTTCACTCATCTCATGCTCAGAAGCATCGCCAAAAAACTTCTATGTGTTTAGTCTGGACGACCTCCTCATAGGTACCTTAGACTTGACAAAATTGCTCATTTTTCAATACTTGGTAATCTCTCAAGCTCACAATTGAGAACTCCTCAATTTGCAAAAAATTAGAAGGATGCTAAATATTGAATGCAATGGTGAGAGTGACAACCACTTCATCCTTATTTATCGAGCAATTCTGGTGATGTTTGTTCATCAGTGTTGGTGTCACATGCTCAAGGGATTAATTAATGGCTAGCATCAATATCTTCACCATTAACAACCCATGTACTTGGAGATTTGCAGATCACTCTCAATAATGGATGGGAATTAATTCATCACATGCATAAGGAATCAATTTGATTGTCCCTGAGGAGAGCACACCATTAATGCTTCAATGTTTGTAGAAAAAAAATGGATATCACATGCGTGCATTGTTGATTTTAAATATACGTCATCGATTTAATAGTGAGATGAACAATTGAGCGACCCAGATATGGTGAAGTCATGTTTGAAAACCTAGAATCATAGCTTGTCACCTTTTGGCCAATAAGAAAAATCTGACTAGGCACCAAGTCACTCATCCCACGAGATCCACTATTCTCTGCACTGTAGTCGAGAACACTATGTGTCACCATTTCATGCACCTCGCAAGTTGTTAGGCAGGAATTAATAATGTACCATGAGGTGTGTGATGAATGGTAGGGATTAAATCTTAATCCATCATTACAATCATTGATTTCACTGCCATCATTTATTGGGCGCTGGTACAAGGGTTGGGCTCCATACGATGATGAAATGCTTCAGGATGACCCTTCATTAACACCCGTGCGGTGTGTGATGGGTGGCAGGGATTTAATGCTTAAATCTAATGGTTCCTATTCTTGCACACATTTAAATGTTAGTAATAAAAGGGGGGCCATAACTAGGCCAATGATGGAAAGACCCTTAAAGGTGCCAACATAAAAAATTTAGAACATTACTTGCCCAACTTAGAAAAAATTTGGCGCGAGATAAAATGCATGGTGACCGTTTGTCCTAACTGAAGGTTTCGATAACCCAACATGTCTAAAGGCTTAGGTTATGAATTATATAATCAGAAACTGGTAGGGGAAATTCACCAAAAAATTATAACAATGAAGAGTTTTTGGGATATGATGTTTATGAAGTTAAGGCTTGCAAACCAAAATAAATGGCCAAACCTAGGTTACAAAATATTGGAAAATCATGATCCAAGTATGATTTCTTAGAATCCCGCAAGATTTTAAAAGCTCCATCAATGGCTCATGCTCGGGGACATATACCCCCAATGAGTATAGCGAGAATCCAGATCTCAGGTTGAAGCAAACCAAGGTAGAAACACAAAAACCTAGGAGCTTTCCCAAACAAAGCAAGCAAACGCAATAGAAAGAAAACAAACCAAACCAAACCTATGTACATTATTTACAGAGTTATACAATGACATTTATTCTCAAAATCCCCATTTGAACAATTGGATTTGATCTTCAAATTGGAGGCCTATGGCCACCCAAAATTCAAGATTGATTCTTCCCTCTGTCAAAAACTTTGTCCTACTATGTTGGTAATGGATCAATCTATACATTGTGTAATTCCAGGCAACTAGCATCAACTATTCCACTTATTGAAATGTTGCCTTGTTCATTAGCCTTTTCCACCAAAAGCACATCAAATTTAATTGGGAAAATAAAACATTCATATGCTATGTCATGAATTATATCATCAAATTAAATTTGTTCATGATCAAATTGGAAAACTTCATAAACACTCTGGCTCATACTTGGCCAATCCTTGAAAAGATCAGGGAAGAAAAATATAGAATTAGGCATACCTTCAGTTTTCTTATCATGAGTGGTGTCCTTATGGGATGGAAATAATTCCATGATAAGATCTAGTAAAAAGGGAGTATTTGAAAAAAACTCAAGTGCAACTTCATACTGAATGACATCATACGTCTAGTTGTCCACACTTTTGAATTGAACTTCACATGGAAAACAATTCTATAATGCTAACATGCTCTTCAAATTCATCAAAGGGCTCTTGTTCATCAATGCACAATGATGTTTCTCCAATATAGATGCATTCACCCTGGTGTACCACTTGAACACCCAAGAATGGGCTCCCTTCTCTGTTAGTGCAAACATCATCATGTGAAACATGGGTGGTTGGCACTACAACCAATTTTTCAAGCACATGACTAGGTACCATGGGAAAATTAGCATACTCATCCACATCTCTTTCAATAGTAGTGCTACATTAAAAACCACTATTATGGTCTTCAAGTTCTTGACCATGTGAGCAATTATCACACTCCAATATCAGAAAATCTAGATTACACTTTTGGTGATTGTTAGATAACATTTGCTCAATCACATGTGAGTAAGCAATTTTAGTTGTATTTTGGTTCTTGCCTCTTTCATGTAGCTAGGAAACTATAGAATTGAAGTTAAAATCTTCAAAGGCTAGGTCATAAGCCTCAGTGTTAAGTTGGTCCCTATTTGATTTATCTCCAAAATATTCCCCAGTAAAACTTGTCACAAATTCATCAGAATTTTCCTCAAAAAGTGGGTTTCTCCTACACCAGTAAGAGTCATCATTTATAACCTCACTTTCTAATGTAGGTTCATCAAATAAATGATTCTTCCATATCTTCGTGATTTTCACATATACCCCTGCCTCTTCAACATGAGGATCCCAATCTCTAAGATCATCGTTGCTTTCAAAATTAGTATAGTCACTTGAGGGGAAAAGAGAGACTTTTTCAACATCCTCTTCATCATTTTTATTCAAGACTATTGATTTGCATTTAGAGAATTCTTCACATGAAGAGAATTTTTCACTTCCAAGCAAGTGCATTCTTTCAAAGCTATCAACATGTCCTCTAATGTCCTCTACTAGAGGAAAGATACTCGACTTCAATATCATAAGAGGAATTGTAATCAATAGAGGATTGACCAAGTTTAATTTCATCGCCTTGGTCATGGATTTGTGCACCATCATCATTGCTTACAGGATAATGTGGGATTCCTTTTTGAATTGTTCATATTTTTTAGTGGTATAAGACATTCCAAGGATGAAAATCATGCACTATTTCCTTGTCCTCAAACTCTACATCTTCATCACCATCATTGCTGCAAAAATATCCCTCTATGTTACTTGTGAAATGACAACAATCATTAACCAACTGTTGACACTCTGATAAATCCCTTTGATTTGCTAATATTGTTCTTTGCTTTTCCTCATCATGAAAACTACTGGTATCACTTTGAAGTGACACTTGTCTTGTGTATTCATCCTTAGCCTCCTCTACAACCCTTATCCAATCAACTACTTGGTTCAAGTTGTGAGGTTTCAATTCCTTTGGTAAAGTACTTAATCTTGATTGATACATGTCACAAAACAAATCAATACATATAGAATCATCTGGCTTGAGATCCTTAGGTATCTCTAATAAGGTGTCCACAAATATAGAGAACAAGTCATAAGGTGATTCCCCTTGATACCTCTTCATTTCTTGTAAGCTCTTAGCTGAGAATAACTGGTTAGCTTTACCTTGCTCATGTGGAGTTTTAGCATGATTCTTTGAATAATTTCCACAATGTGACAATGGGAAAACTGGTGTGATAGGATGCTTATCCTCTTGAATCACACTTCCACTAATTGATCTATAAGTTGTATTGGAATGAGAATGATTAGAACAATCAACCTTAGCCGATGCAAATCCTTTCATCATTGAATAGTTCAAATTGTTTTCAATATCTATTTCCATTTGGTATGCTTGATGCAATGTGTTAGGCTCCTTGTCCCTCAATATATAGCTCATCCTTTTATCAAATGTACCCAGATACACTATTAAAAATTCTACATCATTTGGTCTTATGCTTGCAGGGATCTCTCTTACTACTTTTAAAAACCTGAGATTGAAAGTAGGAACTAAATCATCCTCTTCCTTCTCCATACTCATGAACTTTTGTCTAATTAAAACTGGATCAACCCTTTCTCCAAATTGTTCCATGAACACTTTCTTAAATTCTTCCCATGAATAAATGGAGGAAGCTAGCAGATAAGAGAACCAATCTCTTGCATCTCCCCTCAAAGATTGAAAAAATAATTTCATGACAACATCTTTGAAGTCCACTTCATAATCTCCCATCATATCAACAAAATATTTCATATGTTTGTTTGCTGATTCAGATTTGTCACCATTGAACTTTGGTGTCCTGTCTTTGACCTTTGGTGGCATAACATTTGGGTAACGATAAATGTTATCAAAGATAATGGATCTGTACCTTTCAATACTAAAATTCCCTTGTGACAAAGACTGTCCATTATGTATGGTTGGATTTACATCCACACCAGAAGTTGCAACTTGACAATCCATCCTTACTCCACAAAGAGAGTTGAAAAATTTATAGTGCAACTACACAATGCTACACCAATTCCTCTAACAACTATAATCCTAAGCCTTTATAGTGCACAATTTCTAGAAATTTTACTTAAGATCCCATGATATTTGCATTCTCATAAATCGCATTTTGAAATGCATGCTAAATTATCTCTAATATTCCCTCATTTAACTTACTAATTTACTTAGTAGGGAATCAATTACAAATTGAGCATGGAAGATTTATCATAATTTTCCATAAACATGATCAATTTTCCTTAAATTCTATGAGTACTTGTAATTTTGTAGTAGTTAACTATCCTTTACCTTTAAATCTGTAGATCTGAACATTTGATTGAAGCTTTATTAGGTTCTTTAGTCATATTCACCACCTCCTATCATGGAGGAATTCAACTTCAAATCAAATGAAGTTTCTTCAGAAATTGAAAATGCTCTGGGTTGTCTTCCACAATGGAGTCATTTCTAGATCTTTCAAACTTTGTTGCAATCAAGTCTTCTACTAGGTTCAAGAATTTATCAATATTTGAACAAGAGGTTCATATTTACATCACCATTTGACTCTGCAATACAAGTATTTGTGTTTGGAGAGTGGAGAATTTCCCCACTAGAGTCACCATTTTGTTGGTGTTTTTTCCAGTACACCCTTAGAACTCTCTAAAGAGTAGCCAACTCATATCATCAAGAATTCCCAAGAGGAATGGAAAACTTAACAAGTGAAAGCTTTGAAGATTTCCAGTCCTTCACTTTAGGCTTTGTCACTACTGAATTTGAAACCATTTTTCGACGGATGTTTGTCAGTTGTTTGACAAATCTTTGTTGGAAAAGTGACAAAACGACGAAAAAATTTTCATCACTATTTTTTCATCGAAAGGGTGAGGACGAATTAA
This sequence comes from Sequoia sempervirens, assembly GCA_007258455.2. NCBI lineage: Eukaryota > Viridiplantae > Streptophyta > Pinopsida > Cupressales > Cupressaceae > Sequoia > Sequoia sempervirens. The sequence continues at coordinate 610,078,288 of VDFB02000003.1, forward strand.
ATGCCAAAATAACGATGCAGATTTGTCAATCGTCAGCATCATAAAATGAATCGGATGTTCATCGGACTATCGAAGAAAACTTCGTGTATCCACCGACGAATTACACTAGAAGTTCGTCGCCATTTCGATGAAATGGGAAAGGACTAGCATCAAAACAACACTAGAAGTTCGTTGCCATTTCAACGAAATGGGCAAGGAGTAGCGTCGAAACAACACTAGAAGTTTGTCGCCATTTTGACGAAATGGGCAAGGAGTAGTGTTGAAACAACACCAAAAGTTTGTCAAAATTGTGATGAAATGGGTAGGAGTTACGACGAAGCCTTCGTCGTAGCTATAGTAGCTTTGTCGGACCTTTTTGGTGATTCGTCAGTGGTTTTCGTCGAAATTGCGACGAAACAATGCAATTTTTTTTTTTAAATATTCATTGAAATGTACCATTGCGGAGACTGATGACTGATCATACATACAGACTGCAAGATGCATAGATGCATAGAAAAATCATTACACTTGAGATGACTGATCATACATATAGACTGCAAGATGCATAGAAAAAGCATTACACTTGAGAAAAACCAAGGGATAACAAGGGAAGGAGTTAAGAAACAACTCTACCTATCATCACAGTTCTATTGTTCCCCCCGAGAGAATTCTGCAAAGACAAGTTTACAATACCAAGTCAAATAATATGAAAAAGAATTACTTCCATACAAATTAAATGATTATTCTCACACTTGCAATTGTCTAATTACAACAACAATTCCATGAAAGTTTATCCATGCTTCATAAGAGATGACTGATCATACATACAGACTGCAAGATGCATAGAAAAAGAATTACACTTGAGAACAACCAAGGGCTAACAAGGGAAGGAGTTAAGAAACGTCTAGATTGAAGAGAAAATGTGTAGGGAAAATGCTGAGTAGTGTCAAGAGAACAGAGCTTGTAGAACATATTCTTGACCTAATGAAGCTCTTGAACAACTTAAAAAAAATTAAAATACTATCACATACATGAGACATGTAATGAACTTCCAATATCTGCTATCTTTTTCATTAATGCAGAGGTAGGTAAAGGAGAAATAATTATAATTGTAACACTATTCATAGTCCAATAAATTATGTTCGTAATTTGTGTTCAATGGACCTCAGTTTTATCATTATACTACCCATCTAATACCATATTTTAATCTAGGGTTCAACTATCTCAGATCTAAAGAAGTACCTTCAATTAACCATTTAAAGTACTATAAAATAAGGTAAGACTTTTACTTGAGAAAGATTGGGTACACTTGTAGGATTAAAGCTCTCGCAATCATCAGGATTTATTGGAAAAAAGACAACTTGCAACATATAAAGTAATGGATGACTACAAGTTAGTGAAATGGTTCTTAATATGTGAGTGGTTTACAAATTGATTGGTAGAAAATAAGGTTACAAACAGATCTACATGAAAAATTATGGGGACAATCTACTGTAATCATCAAAATAGATGAAAAGTGCAAAGGAAAGAGCCGAGCTACATCTCTAGAGCCTAAAAAAAACACATGCAAGAAACATAAAAAAATAACAAACCAGTTTTTGGATGAATACAAAATGGTGCCTTCAACAAGTGATTCATATGCTTTCACACCTGACACAAGACATTAAGAAGATTTTAGTCTTCCTATGAAATTAACTCCTTATAGAATAAACCCAGAAACCAATATTATATACCTCCATGTCTAACCGAGGGTAGGTATAAGAGAATTTTTTTTCTTCAATGCAATGCTGAAAAATATCAATGTGAGTGTAGGTTTGTATTATTCGAGCTCCCTTTTTGCTACACATAGGCTCCCTTATTGCTACACATGCATATACAAGTATTATTCGAGCTCTAAACTATTCAAATATTAAGGATTTAATTAGCTATAAGATGGAAAGTTGTTGTTTAGACATAATCCATCATCTTTTACATATCTTTATTCACTCCTAGCGCTTCAGATAAATTTGTGTAAATGAGACATAAATGTGAATCTTTTATGACAAAAAAAATTCTTAAAAGGAGGGGGGAGAGAGCAAAGGGTAGGGGGAAGAGAATGCTTGAATGTATAGCAAAGTATAACATTTTGATCATTATAACAATGAAACGAATCTTAAGTTTGAAGCATTAATATCATTTACAACATTTATGATCAATAATGAATGTAAGTAGAGAAACTTTTGCATACCTGCAGATGGTACAAAATTTCATGGTTAAGTGGAAGCCTCCCATCAACAACAAGATCCAAATATCCGTGTATCTATCTCAATCGAGCCTCTAAACCCTTCAAAGCTGTCAATTTTTCCACTAACCTGTTATGCACAAAAGTCAAATTTTAGAGTTATGTCACCACTAAAAAATAGAAACGAGCTTTGAAACCAAATCCACACACAACACAATGTGGTATTCATACAAAGCCATACAAACAAACTAAAATCAGAACATTGGAATGGAAACAACTTCAAATTATGATGCAGAGCATGGATTCAGGGTATAAAGAATCATTTTTCTGCCACCATAGTGAAAATTTAGCACTTTCTTTCATCTTTGCATATTGGTTTGATGCTTCAAATGATGCATTTCTTATATTGAAAAGTGCATTACCTTATTGAGCTTCTCTTTGTTTCGAGAATAGTTTAATATTCTCTACTTAACATGGCCAACCACGTGACAGTGGAAGCTCATTTGGCCCTTCCCCCCCTCACATCACTCTCAATTCCCCATACCCAATCATATAACATTATTCATTCATTCATCCATTAATAACATATAACATTCATTCATTCATCCATTAGTAATGTATAAAATTCATTCATTCATCCATTAATAACATATAACATTCATTAGTTAACATATTCACATTCATTCATTAACATATAATATTCATTCTTTCAGTTTTTACATATTATCAAAAATATGGTTGTCATGATATGATTACAATCACTTTTTTTTTGTTTCTTTTTTAAAGCTACATAAAGTTGAAGTGGAGTATCATTTTCTAAATCAATATATGTCCCCCTTTAGTTGTTCTGCCCTCTGCTCATGATCTTAATGTACGCCTAGTCGTTTGCTCATGGCGTGGGCCGCTTCAAGGGGGGGTCTCTGCAATAAGAAAGAAATGTTAAACTGATATGTTTTATTATTATTGTTACAAGTATTTCATTAATTAAAAGAACATTAGAGTGGTTCTCTTTACCTGATGGGTCCACATCATGTTCCTGAACTTTTGTTATAGACTCATGTTCAACATGTTGAACACCCTCTAAATCCTGATCTGTAGTTGAAACACGAAAGGTTACATTAATCAATACACCAATTGAAATTAAATATGTTTAAGAGAACATGAGGGTGGTCCTCTTTACCTGATGGGGCCACATCATGTTCCTAATATTTTGTAGCCTGATCATGCTCAACACATTGATCACAATCTACATGCTCTAAAGTTGAAACATGAAAGCTTACATTAATTAATAATACACCAATTGTAATTAAATATGTTTAAAAGAACTTTAGAGTGGTCCTCTTTACCTGATGGGGCCACATAATCTTCCTGATCTTCTCTAGCCTGATCATGCTCAACATGTTGATCACACTCTACATGCTCTAAAGTACCGGGATGCACACCATGACCTTCATCTGCACGTTGTTCTCCACCCTCACTAGGTTGCATTCCAATGTCATGTGCAGTATTATCATTGCTTGAATGTTTAAAACAAATAGACATGTAATTACTTGATGGTGGAAATTAATATTGAATAGATTGCACAAGTATTAAATTTTAAATAAACTTTATTGAGTTTATTTACCTGTGTGTCAGATGCAGTGGAAGATTGTGTTTTCCCAGTCAGGACTCTTAGGTGTTCAGCCATGACTCAATAGCCTTGTTGGAAGAAAATATTCAGGTCCTCTTCTATGGGAACTCTATTGAATTTAGAGCCCTAAAATTTTGCATGAGATCATGAATTTTTCTTCTATAGTGTGATAAAACCAAAATTGTTTTCAATTTGTTATAATTTGGATGCAATATTTCATTTATTGATACTTACAATTCGTGCGGCTAATTTCATATAACCACCAGAGCCAAGTTTGTGCTGCCCGTGCTTTTCTAGTCTTGTGTTTGTTGCCTTCGATGTGTCGGGAAGCCTATACAAAGTTTGAAATACATTAGATTATGTAAAAAGAAAGAGTAATCAGTATATAATTACATAGTTGATAGTATCACATACCTTCCTTGGCCCGGTGGTGTCTTTCCTTTTTTCTTTTCAGCCTCCTCCTTTCCATCCGACACCAGGTCCTTCCACTCCCTCTTCGGAATCATGGGGGGTCACTCATACTTTTTGTTCTTCTCTAAATGTGACCTATATTGGTCCCTCACATACTTTAGATAGGTACAACTTTCTTAAGGACCTTGGTTCGGTTGAATGTTTTATCACCGAACAACACAACTAAACAGTTAATGAGCTCATCTTTTAAATCTTGATTTTGGGCATTCCACCATGTACGTATGGTGGGCCTGAAGAGATCCAATGTAATATCACTTAGATGTTTATAAAAAACACCATTTCCTGAAAAATGATCATGGGATCAATAGTCTAAAAAGAGTGATCAATAAATAAATTTCAATTGGATTATATATAATAATAATTAAAACATTTTAAAGTACTTGGGACCTTCTCTATCTTTATGGGAACGAAATCCTCGGTCACCACAAGTGTGAACGACAATGTTCCTGTACTAGTAATATGGAAAGATCTAGGAAATGCTGCTAAAACATCACTAGTACTAGCGGCCTCTACATCCCCAGGTACATGTCTTGACGCATGTTCTGGCATGTGTTCATTGCCAGAGGGTGCATTAATGGATTCCTGCATGGTATGTTTTTCCGACATTTCAGACAAAAATATAGGCACGAATGATGGGGTCAGATGATGTGATGTATGCGTAGGAAGATCAAGATGGACACTTGTACCAATCCCTACTCCTCAGGTAGCATTTGTAGTACTCTGATCATGGCCAGGAGCATCATGAGGAGGCAAATAACCCTGTAAAAACAACACATATTTTAGTTCATGACATAAAAGAGTACAAAATATAAAACCATGAATGAACTTATGTTATAATTAAAGACCTCATGACAACTTACTTGCAAGTTTTGTAATCTCTCAGACAATATTTTAACCCGCTCTCTTATCTCATCTGTTTGAGGCACTATGAATATCAAATTAACCATTTCTTTGTTTCATTTTTTTTGGATCTTCTTTATCGTATCGAGAGGGTTTGCTGAATAAGCGATGTCATCATCACAAAATATTGATTGCACCTCACTATGGATGCTCTCCTCTACTACTAGTGCCTTTCCCCGATTAGTTAACTGCAACAAGAATATTAAAAACATTATTGAAATTAACCCAATAAACTTATGAAAAAAACATAATAATAAAACATTTTGCTCATATCTAATTTGTACAATTACAATGAGGTAAACCTGTCGAGTAGAAGCTCCTAAAGATACATCGCGATCTGTACTCTGGGCCAGAGCCTTCTTTGTATGATCAATGTCCCGCTGTGACAAAAATTAAATATAAAAAAACATTACCGAAATGAAACCAATAGACTTACGAAAAAAAACATAAGAATAAAATGGTATATTGGAGTCATTAATTGGAGGTTGGGTAAAATGGTACATAGTATGTACCACCCCCATAGTAACTATTTTTGTAACTAAGCGATTCAATTGTAATCAATTAGCAACTCTTCCCCTGTAGTTATTGATTTTATCGTACATACGAATACACAATTTCCCTCACGCGCCTCGAATATGCAATTGGGTTGCTTATTTGTTGACCTAGGTCATGTACTATTTATGAACCCTGCAATATTCCCTAATGCTTTTGGCCTTCCGTCAATGTACATAGCCACTCCTCTATTTTGATCCTTATCTTTTAGTTGTATATAATTTGTTGACAATGCATACCTACACATACTTTGTGTATATTGAACCAGTTGCATCCAATCTTTGTAACTGTAACATGGTCTGACATACTCCATCAATTCAGTAACTTTGTCATAATAGACCTTTATGTCGTCCATATAAAATAGGCCCAAACCATGTAATGATGATGGTGCTATGCGATATATCCTCTTGTTGACACAAAAATCAGTGTTAAATGGAGGAAGTTCCTTGGGTACCCATTGTTTCCGTAGATGTTTGTACCTGAAGGGCACCTCAACGTCGCCCTCTCATCATCATAAGAGCATGACCCCCCTTCAGCAAGAAAAAAATCCATGCGTTTACGAATTTTTCTTCTAATCTTTTGACCTCTAGTTGATCTCCCTCTTTTAGACATACATGTCTCACTTTCCTCTTCTCTTCCTGAATTTCCCTCGCTCGAGGAAGACAGATTTGACAAATACCTATTTGGTGGTACTTGCACTCATAAGGATGTTGGATGAAGTTCTTTCATGGTGATGTGATCCCAAGGTGACATTATGATTAATCTATCATTTCATTGCTAGAATTTCACAGGTTATAAGGTAATCAAGTCTTGATAGATTGCAAGCTATTGTTACTACCATCCAAATGTGTCCATCACAAATCAAATCTACTTAACATTTTAACTCCCAAACTTTGTAACAAGTGTTAAATGTGACTATGGTCCACCAGTTACACAACCAAGGCCTCAAATGTATTCTCTAATTGTAATCAAAGGACTTTTTCTCTTCATTCAAGTAAATAAACTTGAAGGGAAACACCACCAAGTGGTTTATTGGACACCTACATGACTAAAAATAGCAAGCAAATTTACATTTAATTTCCATATGTCTAAGTGGTTAACGGGGAGGGAGTGTGTACTAGGCCTGGTTAAATCATCATAAGTTTACTTTGGAAATAATTTTTTTAAGTCATTAAATATTCCTATGTCTAATTGCTAGGAGATTTTTGGTATGTTTTAAGGTAGGATGATTGATGAAAGAGCCCAAAGAGCTTTTCTCCATGGTATCCAGGTACACATAGCAGCGGTCTTCTCTTATACGGTTGGACATGATTTAAAGAACTTAGCTAGGAATTATTCATTTAACCTAAGGTTTTCTCATAATTCCATCATTGGAAAAGTATGATCAAATTCTTCTATTATGAAGAATTGGTATATGTGCCTCTAGTAGTCACTATAAATGTTTGTAAGGATAAAATGAATGCTAGGTGTCTCATCTGGTGAAGCTGAAGGAATGATAAATACTTTGATGCATCTTTAATACATTATGTCGCATGTTATATTTATTAATGTCTTAATATTAGTTTATAAATTGAACATTAATTATAAATATTTTAAAATAAATTAAGTATTTCAATCTAAAATTTTAATATTTGACATTACAAATAAAATTAAACTAAATTTTAATTTTTAAAATCCATAAAATATTTACTATGTATTTAGTTGTACTAATTATCTAATACAATTAAATTAAATTAAATTAAATATTCATTTTATATTAATTAAACAATTATTAATTAGAATTTTAGAATAAATTAAGAAATAAGATCTATATAAAATCAACTTTTCTAATTTTTTTCTTTGTGTCCAAATCATTTCATTTTCTAAAATTATACTAAATTCTAGATATCATAAATAAACACATAACTTTATTCTATTCTAATCCTAACCCTATTTAAACCCTTACCCTAATTGAACACTAAATCTAATTGTAATTGACCACTAAGAATAATTGAATTCTACCCCTAACCCTAACCCTAAACCTAACTCTAATCAAACCCTAACCCAAACCTACTTGATTCATAATCCCAACCCTAACCCAAACCCAAATTGAACTTTAAAACTAACCTTAATTAAGTATTAACTCTAATTAAACATTTATTGAACACTAGTCCTAATTGTACCATAACCCTAACTTTGAACTACAGTTGAACTCTAATCCTAACCCTAACACTAATTCTTATCCTAATTAAACCTTAACCCCAACCCCAACCTTAACCTTGACCCTATTTTAACTCTTATTGAATTCATAACCTTAATTAAACCCCAACCTCATCCTCAATCCTAACCCAAATTGAACATTAATTGACCCCTAAACCTAACCCTAAGTGAACACTAATCCTAATTGAACTCTAACCTTTTAGTTGAAAATATTAAAGTTCCTTAGATTTTCCCATTCATCATCATTTATCATTCAATTCCTAATAGAACTCCAAAAATTTATACTTTTATAATGTTTTAATACACACCTAATATTAAGGGTTTAGAGTTTAAGGGTTAAGGGGGTTTAGGTTTAAGGGTTAAAGGGTTTAAGGTTTAAGTTTAAGGGTAAGAGGAGAGATAGAGAGTGAGTTGAGAGTGAGAGGGTAGAGGGTGGAGGGTTTAAGGGTTTGGGGTTTAAGGGTTTAGGGTTTAGAGTTATGGGTAGAGGGCAGAGAAATAGAGGGATTTAGTGAGAGAGAGGGAGGGAGTGGGAGAGAGATAGAGAGTAGAGGAGTTAAGGAGTAGAGGGTAGGAGTAGAAGGTAGAAGTTAAAGAAATTAGAGGAGAGGGATAAAGAGTGAGTGAAATGAAGAGGTAGGAGGGTGGACTTGAGAGGCAGGGGAAAAGAGGAGGAGTGGGAGAGATATGAGTAGAGGGTTAAATGTAGAGGGTAAGAGGTTTGGGTTTGGTTTGGGGTTGGGACAGGTGAGAGTGAGTGAGAGATAGATAAAGACCTATGATCCGGTGGATATTTTTAGTGGAAATTGAAGTGTCTCCAAATCTCCAGATTTCTGCACCATCAGAAAGATCTCGGCGTCCTAATTCCAAAGCAACTCGAACGGAGCAAAAAGGAGTGCGTTTGCACAAGTTATGGCCAGTCAAAGGCAGGGTCAAACCGGGATCAGAGGGTGTCCAGAAGGTGAAAAAAATGATCATCTCAGAAATCAACGAAACTGGTGTCATTGCGAGTAGCTCGTCGAGACGATTCTGATGACGTTCGTTTCCTTGAAATCCGATGTCATATGCTCAAGATACAGCTGGTCAAAGTTTCAATTTGACTTTTGAGGTGACTGTACATATGATGACTTCAGCAGATCGTCCGTACCGTACGAAATCCACATGGATGAATTCGGGCGAGACATGTGGCAGTTGAGTCATCTGTATGGAGCCAATCAGATTGCAACAAGTGTCCATCTGTACGTTCCGTACAACAGTCAGCATATGAGTCAGCGGCACATTCAGCATGTGCGTCATCGGCACAGTCAGCATGATCAGCCAATTAGATCCTGCCACATGGCACCCACCTGGTGCGACACGTGGCCCTTTCTTCTCTCCTTCGGCCGGCGGATGGGATGAGTTTGTTTGTTTGTTAAAAAGTTTGTTGGAGGATTTGAACCCCCAACCAACCTCCGCCAAACTTAGCACATGACCGTTGCACTATATCCGCGAGTCTAACAATCAACGGTGGTCGGTTTGTTTTGATAAAAAGTTGGATGGATTTTATTGCTAGATTTGTGGCCGGCGGGAGTTGAACCCGTACCGGCCGGGTTACAAAAAGTATAGCCCACTGATATGCCATCGACATTATCTGATAAGCATATGGCATCGGTTGGTTTTGTTGACTATTTCAAACCGATTACCATAATTTAAAAAAAAAACTCCTATAATTTAAAAACAAAACAAACAAATAATCCTTTTAAGGATTAAAAAACAAACCCCTAAACAATAATATTCCGAGGAAGGGCTTAAATAATTTTAAAAAATATTATTAAGGATATTTTGAATATTCCTTTGTAAAATTGGGAGATTAAATGGTTATTAGGAGATTTGGGGGAAATTTAGTAAATCTTATGGTTTTCACCAAATTGGGTGAAACTTTTGTATAAAAAGGGGTGAAAGGGAGAGAGTTGGATTAAGAGATTTTTTTTGAAGTTAAGTGGTGAGAGAAACAGGTGTCAGGTGATACGAAGAAAGGAGATCTTTGAGCCATTCTTGTAAGTCGGAGTTTTGTTATGCTGCTAAAGTGCTCGAAGGAATGGTCTTGGTGCATTGTACTTGATTTTGGAGATTAATCGGATCGGTCGTACTCTATTGGAACTGACCCGGAGACATAGTCACGTTTGTGGTGAACTCCGTAATCAAACTCTATTTTCACCTTCTATCTTCTTCTCTCTAAATTTTGTTTCTCATCTTAAGTTTTGATGCATAATTTTGCTAATGTATGTATGAATTAAAATTTCGCAAATTTTTTTTAATTAAGCACTCAAAATGCAATTTAGTCTAGATCCTAATTAGATCAACCTAAGAGAGGGAGAGGGGGTAGGAGGGAGAGACTTGAGAGAGAGAGAGAGAGAGAGAGGGTAGAGGGTTTAAGGGTTAAGGGTTTAGGGTTTAGGGTTATGGGTAGAGGGGAGAGAGATAGAGGGATTCAATCAAAGACAAAAACCAAACCTTAGGATTTTCCCAATACCATAAAAGACTAGTAACATAAGACATGACAGTAAAGGAGCATAAGACAGGACAAAAAAGGACATATTCAAAAGATGCAACATACTGTGTTGATATGTCCTTCGATCTTATTAAGAAGATCCGTGATCTATTTATAAAGAAAGTGACTTCATAGATGCATCAAGTTCAATTATGCACCTTTTAAACAATGAGGAATCATTTCAAGTTGTTGTCAAGCCCCTCTCACCATAACCTTATTGGACAGTTACACATCACATAGGAATGTGAGTTGTTAGGTCATTTGGGTTTAGGGTTAGGTTTAGAGGTACAATTATGATTGAGATTAGAGTTGGGTTGGGTTACAATTTAGGGTTATGATTGGGTATTTAATTAGGGTTAGGGTTAGGAAAAATAGTGTTAAGATTATGGTTAGATTAGGGTTTATGGTTTATAGTTAGGCTTATATTTAGAGTTCTAGTTATGGTTGGGATTAGATATGCAATTAAGGTTAGGGTTTAGTGTTACAATTAGGGATTTGGTTAGAGTTAGGGTTAGGATTATGGTTTATGGTTAGGGTTAGGGTTATGGTTAGCACTAGGATTACAATTGTGATTATAGTTATGGATTTCATTAGGGTTAGTGTTAGGGTTTTGAACCCTAATTTTCTAACCATAACCCTAACATAATGCTAATCCTACTCATTAATATAATTTTAACTCTAATTTTTATCCTATAACTAGGCTATCCCTAACCCTTACCCTTATTCTAACCCAATGATTTATCATAGAACCTTAACCTTAATTGGATAGTAACCTTAGGGTTATTGTTACAGTTAACGGTTGTTTTTATATTTGGCTTAGAGTTGGGGTTAGGATTAGGGTTAGGGATAGGGCTAGGGTTAGGTTTAGGTTTGGGTTAGGTTTATTAGAGTGAATGCAACTAATTAATAGAAATAATATTTAGGGTTAGGTAATTAGGGTTGAGGTTGGGGTTATGGTTCTGGTCATGGTTAGGGTTATAAGGATAGGATAAAGGTGAGGGTTAGGGTCAGGGTTACAATTTTGAGAAAAAGGGTTATTTATCTTTCATTAATCACCTACATTAACTTTACTCATAACCGTAAATATAAACCTATGCCTACCCCTAACCTTACCACCAACACTAACCTTAAACCTAATAATAAAATAATTAGAAAATAATATAATACTTACTTTATAATAATTATAAGATAATTTTAATAATAATATAATATTAATATTATATTAATGTTCAAATAATTTAACTTATTTTAACCTATATATTTATTTACTTGTGTGTAATCTAATTTATAGGTTAAAATAAGTTAAATTTAATTTAGAAGTTTTAACTTTATTGAATAATAAATACATAGATAAAAATTAAATTGCACATAGAAATATGCCATACACATCATAGTTTACATAAATAATTTTTTAAAAATTTATTTAATGAAACATATGTCTAATATAAATAAAATTAACATAATGAAATTTTCTAAATTAAATTAAACATCTATAAAGTTATACATCTAAAAATCTATATATGATAATTATTAATTTATTTATATTTAAATTTTAGCCGTCAATCCTTCAGTTAGATCAAAACATCAAACGATGGTCTTCAAAACAAGCTGACATAATCACCAATGTGGCAATAAGGGGCCCACCATACCATACGTTGCCAAGGAAGTCCACGTGGCTGTCACTTGCGATATCGTAATCAGTAAAGATCCTGCAACTTTGGATCACGCGATGGCGGGAAACCGTAGATCTTGTTCCTTCAACACAATCGCTGGCCTTATTATTAACCACAATATTTCCTTCATTCCTTCGGCTTCATCAGATGAGATACGTGGTGCCCACCCATGATATTGTGATCAGTAAAAGCCTTGCAACTTTCGATCACACAATGGCGGGCAATCGTTAAGGTCTGATGACAATTGATTGATGGTCAACCAAACTTATCACCTTTGGCCTCACTAGATAGGACACGTGGCACCCGCACGTGATATCGCGATCAACCAAAGTGATGTGGTGGGGTCATCGCGGGATGGCAGGGAGCGGCTGAGATCAAATGATAGTTGATCAACGGTCACACAAACTTCCACTTTTCCGAGAAACTTGTTGAGAATATTATGGATTCCTTTTTGATGCTCCAGAGTTGTACCATGATCAATAAGACACAAATAAGCTCGTTATGACTTACATCGTTGACCACTATTTTGTCGATAGGAGTCCTGTGTCATTGAGACTGCAAACTGCATCATGCCGATGTGTATTACCAAATGAAATAACATCGGTGATACTTTGACGATGTCTTTTCGATAGACTGCAAAGAGACATATTAGTATAGAATGCTTTATGGATCGGGGAGACCCTCACCATATCTTGCCGATATGAATTATACATTAAAATACTGAGGGTTAGATGGATTCTATGAGACCAAATGATAAAATATGGGAAAATTTGTTATGCAAAATAGATTCATGTGCTTATGGTATGGGCATTTTTTGGGAACTAACGAGTAAGTGAAACCATGAAATTTTTAAAATTTTATAGTTCTAACACAACCCAAGGAAAATTTTGACACCATGAAAGACCAGTAACACCAGGTAGGGTAGGAATGCAACATAAGGAGCAAAAATATAAATTTCCATCAGAGGGGAGAGAGATAGAGGGA
>VDFB02000003.1:610091526-610120748 GCA_007258455.2 Sequoia sempervirens
ATTGAATGAGCACGACCACCACACTAGGAACAAAGAGACACCTTCAACAAGGAAAAAAGAATTGGAAACAATGCTTCAGGTGCTTCCCGTTGATGGGAAATGAGAAATCTTCACCAGTTAAGGTCTTAAGGTGGAAAGTATTATCTCTGAGGATTTCGACAATCTGAAAGGGGCCAAGCTAGAGCTTGTTGAATTTTTCATGTTCCCCTTTTTCTCATGGGCCTTGTCCCACAATAGGACTAGATCAACAATTCTAAAGGCCTTGACTTTGGCTCGTTGATCAAACCATCTTTTGACTATGCTCTAGTTCTTAGAAAAAATTTCAATGGCTCCATCATGTACTTCTTTTAGGTGTAGCAACTCAGCCAAGTGAGATTCTCTTCAATCCCCTTCTTCGTAAAAGGTATTAATGAATTGGAGGGTGGGGATTTTCAAGTGAATTGGGAACACAGGCTCTAGGCCATAGACGAGGTGGAACGAGGAATCACCCAAGGTAGCCTTGTGGCACGTGCAATTTGCCCAAAGGGAAAAGTGGAGTTGGGTATGCCAGTCCTTGGGATTCTTGTCAAGCAAATTTTTTATGATAGTAATCCGGTTTTTGTTCGTAGATTCAGCTAGGCCATTGCCCTGAGGATAATAGTTGGATGAGAAATTAAGGGAAATTCCATAGTCGAAGGCCCAACTAGAAAATTTAAGTGAGGAAAAGTCTAGACCATTATCACATACTAATGCATACAGGCAACCATAATGATTTATCATAAAACTTTCAAGAAAGTTCACAACTACCTCTATTGTACATTGCCTACAAGCAATAGCTTCTGTCCACCTAGTGCAATAATAAGAGGTGATAAAAATGTACTTGTGACCCGTAGATGATGGTGGGATTATTGGACCAATGAAGTCGAGACCCCATTGCACAAATGGTCTTACCTCCAAGATTGGTTGCAGCAGGACAACAACATTCCTTTCTTTGGTTGCGGCAGTCTGGAAGACATGGCACATGTGGACATGGTTATCAACATCCTTGAATACTATCAACCAATAGTAACTTGCTCGTAGGATTTGATGAGTAGTAGAAGGACCCGAGCCATGCCTGATACCAAAATTATCATGGAATTCCTTTAGCACGAGTGTTTCTTCTTCTTCTCCAAGGCACCGAAGGTACACTCCCTCATGATTTATTTTGTAAAAGACAAATCCTTGCAACATATAGCTACTGCTTTTTAGTCTAAGGGAATGTTTTTGAACTCCCTGCATGTGGTGTGGGCACTTGTTATTCAACAAATAAAAGACAATGTCATTGTACCACTCCCTTGGGGAAATATCTTTAAGCTGATACTATTGAATGGTGAGTTCGGGTCCTGCTTCAACCTCTATTTCATCTACCATATAGGTGAGGGATTTTCCTCTTACCAATTTCATTGGTTGAATCTCCATGTCATATTCTTGCAACAAGGTCACCCACTTTTCCCTTCGTTCTCCTAGCTCATTTTGCATTAGCAATGTCTTCACTGCTGAATTTGAGACAATGGAAAAGACCTTGTTCCGCAAGATGTAATGTATGAAATTTTTGACTCATCTAGCCAAAGCATATGTCTGCTTTTCTACATTCTGATATCTTAGTTCAACATCTTTCAAGGGAGCAATCATGAAGGCAATTGGGTGCTCATTTCCTTTGTCATCCTTTTGGGTCAAAATGTTGGCACACGAGTGATCTGAAGCAAATGAATAAATGTAGAATGGCTTCAGATAATCCAGGCTAACGAGCACCAGTGACTCAAAAATAGATTTCTTGATTTATTCAAAGGCCTACTTTGCCTCTAGATTCAACTCAACTTTAGCATCTTGCTTCAACATTGCATTGAGTGGTTTGACAATTTCAACAAAACCTATAATAAATTTTTGGATGAAATTTATCTTTTTGAAGAAATATTTAAGCTCTTTCTTGTTTCTTGGTAGTTGAATCTTCAATAGAGACTGGATACACTTGGGGTCTATGGAGATTCCTAATTTTGAAATAACATGTCTAAGTAGCTTCCCTTCAGTAACACCAAAAAATACATTTCTTCGGGTTAAGGGAAACCTCGAATTCTCTACACCTCTAAAAAATCTTGCATAGATCAGAGACATGATCACTTCACTTCTTTGAGAACACGGTCAAATCATCCATGTAGATGATTATGCACTTTTCGATCAGATATTTGAAGGCTATTTCCATCACACATTGGAAGGTGGCGTTGACATTAATGAGCCCGAATGGAATTCTCCTTTAGGAAAAGGTTCCCCACTTGGTGGTGAACGTTGTCTTGTACCGATCTTCATATTGCACCATCACTTGATTGTATTCGAAGTATCTGTCGAGGAAACACATCATTTTTGATCCATTAACAATCTGTAGTACCTCATCCAATGAATGTATTGGATAGTTGTCCTTTTTTGAAGCTCTATTCAGATTGTGGAAATCCACACACAACTTGATTTCTCTGTTCTTCTTCCTAACTGGGACCAAATTAGCCACCCATGTGGAGTGCTTGACTGGAAAGATGATTCTAGCTGATAGCAACTTTTTCACTTCTTTATAAATAATGGGCTCCAACAATGCATTGATGGGACACTGTCGTTGTCAGAATGGTTGGACATCTGGTCTAAGAGGAATGGTGTGTGTGATAATGGAGGTATCATAGGTATTCAAATCCCCATAACTCCATGCTACCACATCATGGTATTTTTGCAAGGAATCAATGATCCCTTTCTTCTCTTCTGGGGTGTAGACCTTGCCGATGAACACATTCTTGACTCCCTTAGTTGTCCAAGGTTGTGGGTGTCACAATGATTGTTGATGGAGTCCTTTTTTTCCTGCTGATCTTGGTTTCAGATTTGATCTAGGTCAAATATATTCTCTAGTTGGAATATAATATGTGGAATGGTATTCATTTTGAGATTGATCGCCCCTTCTATATCCAATTCAACTTTTTTGGGCTTAGTTTCATCAATTATTTTGGTAGCAAATACATCAGAACTAGTGATAAATTCTAGGATATGCTTATCATCATTGAACACCTGAAAATGAGTGACGTTGTCTAGAATGGATGGGGTGGAGGTCAACTCAACTGTGAATTTCTCGAGGCCTGAAAGTGACAAAGGTTGAAGAGTGTTGGCTACTTGAGCCAAAGCATCAACAGTATGGTTCTGAGAATGAGGGATCAACTGGATATTGAATGCATCTAAGCTCTCTAAAAGATCCCAAACTCTATGCCTATAATTTTCCAACCTTCTATCATGAAAGGAGTATGATTTCCTAACTTTTTTTACTACTAGCTTTGAATTATCAAAGACTTGTAGCATCTTAACCTTCTTCCTAAGGGCCATGAGAAGGCCACAAACTAGTGCTTCGTACTTTGCTACATTGTTGGTACAATAAAATTGGAGTCTATGGGAAACAAAGTAGGTCTTACCGATAGGGATGATGAGTTCAAATTTGTCTCCCACTCCTTGCTTGGACTTAGATCCATTAAAGCGCAATGTCTAGAAATTAGAAGTTTCGTTAGCCTCAAGGCTAATGACGTGTTCATTCCCCTTTGGTTGCATGCTTGTATCTGCAATTTCTAGCACCAATGGTGACTCAACATGATCGACGACCGGTGGCTTGGTTGGAAGCTCCCTTTGAGGGATAACTTGTCCTTTGACATGTTCTATTACTGTTTGACATAAGCAGTGATGAGTCCATAAATTGTCTCATATTTCCCAGTTTGTTGATTTGGAGGAGCGTCCTTCTTTCCTAGAATTTCTTGGATTACTAGTTCATGTGGTGACTCTTCGAAGGTGAATTTCTTGGTGGGTACCTCTTGCATTGCCTTGGAGGATGGGGTTCCATTGATTACCCTAAAGAAGGAATTCCTAACTACAAGAACTTTAAGTATCTCAAAGGATGACAAGCTGTTTTTGACTTTCTTGAACTCCTTAGCAACATATTCACCCATTTGCTCAATTTTAGCCTCAAAGGATCATCCTATGGATGAGCTAGCAGGCTAGATTTGCATTTTTTCTGGTTACTTGTTTCTATTCAAGTATTGTGTGGGCACATGGGGATAGCCAGGGTTGTTACTAGCATTGGGGTAAGGTGGGATGCTAAAATTATTAGACAAAATGGAAGTAGTGAACGGTCCCCCCGCTTGTCTATTTCTTAAGCTATATGGAGAGGCTCTCTGATGGAACATTTGGAATTCCTCTTCATGAGACTCTTCTTCATCTACAAGACTATTATCTACTGAAGTAAAGAGTTGAGACAAAGTTTCTTCATTACTTACCTCTTGTACTTCTTCGTTCTTGGAAGAGGTGGTCTCGATCTCGGGCTTGTTAGTCTCGCTTTGCGGGAATGGGGTCTAGTTGACCATGAGACAAGAGGAATTGTATGGGTCAGACAAAACTATGTCTTTACAATTTTCATTGTCAATAGCATTTTGGACATCCACTTGAAAGATTTCCACGACTGTTTGAAACTCAGGGAAATCCAATTTAGAATTCCTACTACTCTTGTGAATCTTGTACCATCTAGATATGGGAGCCTCGATGAGATACACTCCACTAGTTGTCTTCTCACTACTAGCAAGCTGATCAAGAGGAGTGGGAACACCCCCATTGTTTGGCCTTGTATTACACCTTCAGTTCTGTGTTTGTGAGGGTCTCCTTTCGAAGTTCTAATTAGAGTTCTATCCTCGTTCATAGTTTGGTACTGATGAGATACCCGCTTCCTGGTTGTCTTGACTATCTCAATTGAGATTCGCTTGAATGTTGCATTGAGAAGCTTATAGCTGGCTATTTTTATTTCTCAAGTGTGTCAGCTTTGTGGACATCTTTTAGATCATCGTCATTAGCTCATCCAATCGATCCTTCTCTATATTTCTTGAATATGATGTTTGATTCTAGAGGAAGATGGGTTGTGCCATCGACTAGTTTTGCTGAGCGGGAGGGAATTTAGTCCATTGTAGGTATGCTAGTACTTGTGATGGATATGCATAGGTTTGTGGTTGTTGAGGCTACAAGTAATGAGGCACTGGGGGTGTTTGGTTCATGGGTTGCCCTGGATGAGGCACTATGGGTAGCTGCGACACTTGATTCATTAGGGGAGTCTGATGTTGCAAAGCTTGTGTGAGTCCTTGAATCTACATAGGATAGGTGGCTTTCCCCAAGGAAGGCAACATGCCGAAGATGTTCTATCCCAAGTTAGTGCTGCCTATGACTACCTCAACGTAAGCATCCACTAATGTGGTAGGAGCTGGGCGCATCCTCCTCACCAATGTAGCTGTGAGGTTATCTAATGCTGCTTAATAAATGGGCAAGGTAGCAACATCATTGAGTGCATATGGAGGTTACAATCTTGTGTATGCTCGATGGAATCAATCATTGAAGGAGCTGATCAGCTCATTGACTTCCCTTCAAATGGACATGAATTTCTGATATAGCTTTGAAGGGCTAATTGGGATCTTGTACTTCTGCAAGAAGGCATTCATCAACAAGGTCCAAGATGTGATGGACCCTATTGGTAAGTTGATATACCAATAGAAGGCCTCTTCCCCCAAGGAATAAGGGAAAATCCTACACGCTACGTCCTTCTGATCAATCTGCATATCTTTCAACATCTCTTGGAAGATCTTAATATGTTCTTCAGCTATCCTTTGTAGATCCTGAGGATAGAACTTCATGCAAAAGCTCTCCAGGTTCTTAGGAATGTCATGGTAAGCATTGAAGAACAATGAGGAAGGATTATTTCCCAACCAAGCCATGAGGGGAGGCAGGGGTGGTATTTTCTATTGAGCAAACTTGGGGCTGCATAGGGGCAACGGTAGTTGGGACTGCACCTTGGACTTGGAAGGTAGGGACTAGGGCAACACCCTAGCTGTGGGAAGCAAGTGGTTGAAATGCAGTTTGGGATGGTTGAGTGGAAGAGGTAGAGATGGAAGAGGAAGGATGAGCATGTGGTTGATGGAAAGAGGAAGGAGGTGAAAGTGAAGGTGAAGTGGATGGATTGGAGGAGGAAGAAGAGGCTGCGTCCTCTCTCTTAGTCCTTCTAGCCCTCATAGGAGGCTATAGTTCTTGAAATTCCCCTTTGTTTGGCATTGACCTTAAAAATCTCTAGAATATTTTAGAGGAGAATGAACCAATTTGATCCAACTTAGCTCAAAGGGGCCCTCCTTCTAGTGCCATTTATGTTGATGGGTGTTTTTAGCACTTTCTCAACACAGGTAGTGCATAGGTGCACTATCTCTCTTGAAAGGAAATCTCCAGTAACAAGTTGCTAAAAATTACCCCAAGTTCTCTCAGGTTTCAGGTCATGAGATGCTTGGAATGTCTTAGTTTTTTTGGTGTGATTTTGCTGGTAATCACAGGGCAGACTTATAGAGTTAAGTTGGAGGAGAATCAGATTTTCCAAAAGAGTTCTTAAGATGGGAAAATTGATACACAATCATTGTAGGTCAAAAAAGAAGTCCATAACTCCTATTTCAGATTTAGATTTGGCTTTACAATGTGCAATGAACCTTGTTCGAATTCATTATAAAAAAAGGAAAAATGGGCAGGGAAAGGGAGGAGGTCCTAGACCTAAAACTAGCAATGAACAGTGATAATGGAGGACCCTACTGCAAACAACCTTCCCAAAACTAAGTTCCACTTAACCAAATTATTTCACAGTATCATGAAACTAGTGCAAGCTTCTAAGGACTACATATATTCAACCATTCATTAATCATAAGCATGAATAAAAGATGGAAATTTAGTGCAACTTTTGATTTATGCTTAGACTAACTTTACACAGCTATTTTTCCATCAATAAACAACAAAAAGTATGGAAAAGGAAGGTTTCCAACACCCAACATAATTCTTTAAAATCAATGAACAACATTAACTAATCTACTAAAGCAAGCTAAAACATATAGGACAACAAAGTTAATCTACTCAAATTCACTAACTAAGAGAAGAAGAATCATGAAACATGCAAAGGAACTCAAGAATCCACTAGTCAATGAATTTCTATTAAAATTCCAACAGCATGTCATTACAACAAATCAACTCCCCCTTGAAAATGAGAGGAGAACCCCTGTTTATAGTGTCTAAAAAGCAAACTGAATGGCCAAGATTAATTTGCATTGTGTGGCCAAGATTCACTACAAATTAGGGTTTCACCTACCCCCAAATATATTACAATTTAAAATTGCATCCTTGTCATTTAGCCTATTTTGTCCTCTAGTGAGCAACCATGTAGCTCTTTTGTCTTCTTGCTGATTTCCTTTTGCTGCAGCTACTTGGCGAGGAACTCATCATCGATCACAAGATTTCCTTCACTTTTCTTGATGGTGTCATATTCCACAAACTTTATAATCAATGTCTAGAGCTTGTTCCACTCTAATATATTCAACTGGATCACTTGGAAATTCAATTTCCTAGATTTGCTTGTAATCTCATCCTAGTCTTTATCACATTTCTGTATATTCTTTATTACTTGCTCGGGTTGAGCGAAGGCATGTTAAAAAAAAATCAATAAATCTGGTGTCATGGCATCCGTTGTTCCATTTTCCATCTTCTTATGGAAGTATGACTTTATCTTTTTTAGATCCAACTTGACGACAGGCACATCAAAATCTATCATCAATCTCAGATATTCCTCGCATGTTGCCCTGATTTATTTGAACTAGTCAATATCTTACTCCACTTCATGGAGCACTCATTCCAACACTTCCTTTTTTTTGTCCAAGCCTAGCTTCCATGTCTCTATGATCCAATAGTCACCCTCTACTAAGGCAAGTTCCTTCTCCCAGGATTTATTAGGTATCTTGAGAATGACATCAAACTTGGGATACGTGATCCTATACAACTTAGGGAAGTTAGTGCAGGACTTCTTTATTCCCTCGAGTATCTTTTGAGCTTCTAGGAACTTGTTGGATGTCTTGGCAGTGCTGACTATTCCCATATTTCCATTGTAGAGGACTTTCCAGAACAATTCCTTTGTGGCCTTTGTCCAATTCTTTATTTTCTCCAATTGGTCAATGTGGTCCTTAGACAATAGTTGCAGTGGTGCCGAGGACATGGTAGGGATCTCTTCGATTAATGACCATTGTTGGATGTATGTTGTTAAGCCAGTCACTTGTGCTTTCAACTCCTCCTTGGAAATATTATCTTTGTTCATTTGGTGCACAATGGTGGCAACAAATCCTTGGAGATGGTCAATATTTTTCTCTCTCATGGCTGTTCCTAGATCAAGGGTGGAGACATTGTAGCTTACCCCTTCCTCTCCCACAATTGGAGTGGCTATTTGTGCAATTCTGGATCTGGATACATCCATTGTTAGGTGAGATCTGACCTTTGGCTTCTTCTCTTTCTTTGAACTTATTTGGACTCTAGCCAGAATTTCCGCTAGCCTTGCCCTCAGATCCTTTGGGGTTGGGGTTTTCTTTTCCAGCTGTTTCTCTAGCTATTCTGACATCTGAGATTCTCCTTTTGGTGATTCATGATCACCTTCTTCCTCACAGGTGTGTTGGATTTCAATTTCTTTGTTCCCCAAAGCCTCTTGTTCCATCCTTTCTCCTTCTTCCTCATCAGAATCCTAGATGAATACAATTTCCTTTCCTGGGGACTCATTAGCTTCATGTTCCTTGGGGATTTCCTCCCCTTCAGTGTTCTCTTCTTCTTCTTTGTCATGCCCATGTTCTTCATGATGCTCTACTTCCAGGATTCAGTCTGTTGCTTAGGTTTATCTTCTTGTTTCTTTTCCTCTTGTTCACACTGAGGTGGCATCTCTTCATTGTGTTTGAGGCTCTCTTCTTTCTCTTTTGATGGAGGCATCTTCTTATCATTCTCAAGGCTCTTATTTTATTCCCTAGTTGGAGGCCCAGTGTTGTCCTCCATTTCCTCTTCTACATTTTCCTCCTCACCAGAAGGTTGTTTCTCTACCTATTCTCCAATGTTCTTAAGCTACTAAGCCAACTCCTGTTCGAGGTCTGAGTCAAAAGTTTCCACAATGTATTTGGTTCCTGGCTCCTCAGTGTCTTAGATGAATGTGTCTCTTCCTCCTCTCCCTTGTGCACCACTTTATCAATTACTAGGTGTTGGTACTCAGGGTGCTCATCTGCCTCCTCTTCTATTTCTTTCGTTGCTTCCATTTCTTGTTGCTCCAACTCTTTTGATATTTCCATTGTTGCTTTCATTTTTGGTGGCTCAATTGGAGGAGGAGGAGTGGGGAGATTTGCAACAAACTATGCCAAAGTAGCATGTAGGGATGGGTTCATTAATACCCTAGACAACTTCGTTGGGATATTCTGCATATGGTGAGTGAAGGACTTTAGGAGTGATAGAGTAGGCATTGGCATAGTTGTTGTAGCCAGTGGAAGAGATGTTGACAGAGACATGGAGGAAGAGGAGAGCAGAGAGGTAGTGGCAGAGGAGAAGTCTATTATCATTACCTACGTAGTAGGTGGGGTGGAAGCAAGGTGGACGAAGATATCCATAGTGGGTGGAGAAGTAGCAACTACTGTCTAAGAAGTAGGCAACAGGGTAGTAGTGGTGATTTTGAGAGTAGAGGTGACAAGTGGGGATCTTGGTTGCTCGACCTCTAGCTCCTCTCCTTCATGGAGCGGGTCCTCCCTGATGGTAGGAATCTCTATGAAACTGCCTGATTTATTTGATTTATCAGAAGGTTCTCCTTCTAAAGCCTTTCTTGCATACACCTTAGGCTTGGGATGACTCTCAACCATTTTTCTTCTTCCTTGACTTGGTGACTAGAGGATATTTTGAAGTTTCTCCAGTCGGGGCAGCGACTATCCCACTGTTGGTTTTGCTTGTCGACTTGTCCTCAAGTTCCCCATATGTCAGTGTGACCCCTTGTAGCTTCAATTGGGTGATCTTCCCATCAACCCACTCTTTTGTTCTTGCCTTGATTGGCTTCATTAGAATATTGAGGCCATTGATCTCTTCTTCATTCTAGTCAACTAGTGATAGTGGGAGATTTGCAACTGCACCGTATTGAGGATCAATCACTATATTATCATCCTCCACCACTTGATCTAGAACAATGAACAAGTTGAACCTCTTGATGAAGTACATGGTCATGTGCATGTAGTGCCTAATTCACACTTCTTTGTTGTCCTTGCAGTTGGCCCAAAAGTCCTCAACATCATGTACGTGGGCGTGTTCAACTGTGACCATCTTTATGAGTTTTCCATAGGGGTCCATCCATGACCGAGTAGTGTGGAACTCCAGGTTATATTCAATAAGTTCTTTATCTGAATGGTCTGTACACTGGGATTTGTGGATCTCATTCATCCCTTGGTCGAAGGAGAGGGGATAGGGAATCCTCACCTTATGTTTGCTACTGAGGAGGGTGTGTGCATGCTACATCTACCAAGAGAGCTCTAGCAATATTATTCGGTCATTTGGATACCAGGGCAACTTGTATGGTTTCTCTGAGAAACTTTTGGCTTAGATGTATGTGAATTTATGGAACTATATGAACAAGAAGCCAAACTAGTGGATCTAAGCATTGGCACTATGGGAGACTCTCCTTTAAAATTCACCCTTGAGCAATATGATAATATGACCTATAAAAGTGTCATTGACTTTGCAATAATCCCTCTTGATATTCTTGTATTGAAGCTGAGGGTACTTGTCATAGACCTTTAATTAAATTTTCCTAGAGCCTCATCTGGAGCCCTAAACAAGTCTTTGTATTGCATCCAGTCAGCTAGTAAATAAACAAGGTATGAAGTCATGTAGAATCATGAAGTATTCTTCACAGCCAAAAATTGCTCATGCAAGCAATTACTAATTATTCCTGCTTGGTAGAATTTGGTTTTTCCTCAGAGGATCTCTTCCACAAAGTATAACATCCATTCCTCGAACTAGGAAGCATTTGGAAGACCCATTAATTTTCTTAATAGGGTTAATAAGTCATGGTAATCCTCATAGAAGTCGTTGCGGAAGAGCTCTTGGGGTACCTTAGCTGTACTGCCCCTCTTTTCTTTTAACCAATACTGATTGATTATATTTTAGCACTTGAGGGGGCTTGAATCCCACATCTCCTTGGAATATTCTTTGGAGGCTTCCTCCATCTCTCTGAATGTAGGGATATGAAAATCCTTCCCTATTGATTTGGCAGACAAATCAGCCAAAACATTCCCATCTCTATCCATTATTGTTCTTGACTCTGGTTGATATGCCTCCGTGTAGGCCATCACAAGCTTGGGAGGAATGAGGGAAGGTAATAAACCAACAACCTTGGCCAATCCACTGATTCTAATATTTCTCGCATTTTCTATTGTGGGGTTGATCCAGATCCTTTGCTTGAATTCATTGATATCTATGTGTCTGATATTTGTATCTAAGACCCCTTTTGCAGTTGTTGTGACCTTGGAGTTGAGGGTTTCTCCTTGGAACTTGTAATTCATTTGATCTTTATCCTCCTTCCCCCAAGGTTCCTTGGCTGACCTCTTTCCGTTGTCTTTCGCCATGACTGCTTCTGAAGATCTTGAACCTGGTTCCATATATCCTATGGGCGAGAGAGAGGTAAGCACATTCAAGCATGAAAACATGGGGAAAGTTAGCCAAACTCCTGCAAAATGATGTTAGATAAGATAATTCACCATTTAAACATCCTAACATCTCTTACAGATGAACATCAACCTTTCATAGGAGGGAGTTACAACAGTTCGGGCCTAGGGGTGCAGACTTCCCTGGGCTGTTGGCTATTTTGAAGTAGCTGTAGGAGGGATGACAATCAGGGCACAACGGCCCGCCTATCCTAGCTTGAGGTTTGGTCATTGTGTGGGGTCCACTAAGGAGGAGGAACCATTTTGGCACATGGGTAGAGGTCATTTTGAAGTTTGTAGGCATGAAGACAACCTTTTAAGCATGTAGGATTGGAGAGGAGCTTGGCTGTTTGAGGGTCCACTATTGAAACGACACTGGCTAGGTGGCATTTCATAGGTGGCATTTCACCATGTGGGACCCATAGCTTGAAGAGGTGGAAGATGCTTCATTGTTGAAGTTAAAATCACTCAAAGGACATGGGTCAGAGGGCCCGAACGGATGGTGGGTGATGGCCATTTGAGACGGTAGAGGCTAGTTAGAAGTTTGACGATGGAAATCCCCATCAATGGGACCATGGAAGGCTACGAAATCTACTTGTTTATCATTGGTCAAGAGGAAATGGAAGGGTCAGCCCTTGCCTAGCAGGTTGACAGATGGCTGTAGCTATTTTGGGACAATGAAAGCAAAATGAAGATTTGTGACCAACCACTCGTAGGAGATGGTCTGCACAATACTTAACACTTGGTTTTTTTAGCTTTTGGGTTCAAACGAGCATGGTGAGCTCGGGACCCACTGGCTGGGCAGACACTAAGGATTTGTGGTTTTGGGTTGTCGTTCATGGATCGAAAAAAGGGGAGTGGAATTCCACATAGAATGATCCGCATTCTTTGATAGCTAATCTTTCACTTGGACAACAGGTGAGAGGGCAGATTCCAATAGGCTGGAAGATGGGTCATGAAATTTGTTTAGAAAAGGAAAAGCCAAGGTGGAATTTTGCAAGCAGAAGTCCATAGGGTGCAATTCGCAATGAGTTAGGAATTCAATTGTTTAGCTCAATGGGAAATAATATGGGTGGGAGTTGACCATCAGGAGGCCGTGCTCATTTAGCTGTTTGAAATGAAAAATCTAGAAGGAATTTTGTAGGCCAAAATCTATGCCTAGGGACCTGAGAGGGTCGATGGCTCTCCATTTCATTTTGTGAATTTAAGCTAAGTTCAGGGTGGCCAAGGAGGGGAGTCCTCCCACAAGGGTGGGCCCAAAATAGGAGACCACTGTTGTTAAGTTTAAATCATTTTTCAAAGTCAATGAGAACGATGGTGAGGGTGCGGGCCTGTAGGGGATGAAGGCTCTGGTTAAAGAATGATCGTGGGGAGTGTGAGTTCTGCTAGCGGCGTGTGAGGCAATCTCAAAGTTTTTCAAGAGTTTAATTCATGGGTTTTGTGTGCCTAGGTCTAATTTAGTTAATTTCAAGTTTTCTTTCCTTTAGATTTAGCAACTTTTCAAAAATCAAAGAAAATGTAACACATGGCTCACAGACATAAAACCTACCTCTAAAACTCGATGAAAAAGGTCGAGCAAACAATGGAAAACTCTTTGAATCGACAACTGGGCTCAGTGGATGGGATGACGACATTTGCAGAGGGCTATGATTCATTCTAAACAACTGATAGGATGAAAATGATAGCTCAAGAAGGGTTATTTATAGATTTTAGTGCATTAAATGTACCTTATTAATGGTCTTACGACAGTGCTAAAGGTTGGTGGTTAGTCATTTTTAAAATGGCCGTGGGAAGGGCGAAGTCTGATGGGTGAACGACAATGAAAACAACGATTAGAGAGGTGGGTCTCGAATAGCAGAAGGTCGTTGGATGACGGCCATTCGAATCATCTGCAGAGTGAAGGAAACCCACATGGGGCAGCCCGATTGGGTGGACCCACGCCTCTCCACGAATTCTAGTTCCAAAGAGCAAAGGAAAATAGCTAAGGGAACTCCATGAAGGCCTAAGGCCTTGAAAATTCGAGGGGGCAAAGCATGGTCACTTCAAGATGATTTCGTTGAGACTCGCTAACCATTTAGGACACAAAATAGGGGCATGCAAAATGAGGTGGTGACAAAAGAAACCTGGCGAGGTGAAAAGAAAGAGGGTCCCTGTTCTAAACGGGGCATGTGTGGTGAAGGTACAACAATACCTTGCAACTTGCAAGCTGTCCCAACCTTGGCTCTTATCTGTTATGTTTGAGCATTGTCATTATTTATTTACCTTATGTAAATTATGAAAAATGAGGTCACTTCAGTTATGGCCAACAATCTAAAGGGATGCAACTATTTCAACTAGTGCTTTACATTGTCTTAATGGATGCCCTACTATAGGTACAATGTTACTTTTCAATGAGTGCTTGGTAACTTCTTTTGTGAACATTGAACACTACACCTTTTTTTGCAAAACAAAAATTTCCCATGAAGGATAATGCAATTTATTTTCCGTTCTTCACATTCATTGATCATTCAGATGATCCATTGTTTATTCACGATTTTCACTTCATTGCACTCTTATATTTGACTATCATGAATGATCAATGAGACTGAAGCTCTTGCAGTTACTTTATGAATTATTCCTTCAATTAAGAATGCTTCTATTTGAGCATTATAAATATGCTTCCTATCTCATTCCCCTATTGAGATTTAGGGGTAGCATGCTGGGCTCAACCCTTGTGGGAGCCCATTTTTGTACCACATGCTATGATATCTTTAGAAATGAATTAGCAACATGATTTCTCCTATACCTGCATAGTGAACAAACATCTTAGATAAAAAAAATGAAGCTCAATGCTCCTATGATATTTTATTTTTTCAAGCCCTCTTGTGTACTTCTAATGTTTATTCAACTTATTCAATACACCATAGGAAATATACTATATTTCTATTGATAGAGCACATAGGAAGACTCATATCCAGAGCTCTAACAACTTTTCTCATCATGATGTAGGTTCACTCAAGGATTGGGAGCAAGGAGGAGCAATAGCAATGAAGACCACTGAGCACCAAAAGGAAATGATGGATATGTCTTTTATTATATGCTTCTTTTCTTTCTTTATCTTCAGTTGCATAGTATATTCCCTATGTTGTATTGGTTTAACTACTCCCATGGCTTGTGTGGGACACTTGATCTCTCTTTTCTTTCCAATGAATATGAAAGCAACACTTGTATGGTTTTGTGTATACTTCCTTTGTAAAATGAATGAATCATTGTAGAGTGAATGAAATATTGCAAACTAAATGGACACAAAATTTTATAATTTATGTAGTCTCTTTTGTACTGCAAAGCATTGAATGAAAAACTAGATTCTTTTTTTTTTATAACACATTGCATCATAAAACTGAACCATTGCATATTTTAAGATGCTTGGAAAAGAAATAGTTCAGTTTTATGATGCAATGTGTTATAACAAAACATAAAGCATCTAGTTTGTCATTCAATGATTTGCAGTAAAAAAGAGACTACATAAATTATAAAATATTGCTTCCATTTAGTTTGTAGTACAAAAAAGACTACATAAATTATAAAATGTTGTAGGTGAAAATTTGGCAACACTTGGTTTTGGGGATTTGCCTCATTTCTAGGTGGCTGCCTGCTCCTTGGGTAGCTGTGTTGGAGAGGAAAGTTCTTTGGTAGTGGAGATTTGGGATTTCCTCTTTTATGCTCAGTTTATGTTTGGGTTGTTGGATCCAACCCTTGGGTTTTTATTGCTTTCTCTCTTGTTGAGGGTTGATGTCTTCCTTGTGGTTGCAAGCTCTCTATTGCTCAGCTTGGTGCAACCTAGGTGCTTTCTTTGCTATTTTATTCTTGTGGTTTCCTTCCTGAGAAGTTTCTTGGTTATGCTTCATCCCTTTTTGGGGGTTGGTGGGTTTCCTTGTGGGATCTGTTTCCTTTGGGCTTGGTTTGGGGTGTTACTCCTACTGATGGGTTTGGATTTGGTGCGCTTGAAGTGGGAGGTGTTTAAACTTGTTGATATTTCTAATTTGGTGATGGAAGGGATCCTCTCTGTTGTGGATTGGTGCCCCTAGTTTTTGAAGTTGAACTTGTTGAAGGGGTTTTTTATTGCTTTTTTGGTTCCTCGTTCTTCACAGTTTATAGGATATGTTGTTGTATTCCCTATTGTGAAGTTGTTGCTATGTGACTTCTCGATATTGATCCTCCCTAAGATGGTGAAACTTATTCTTGAAGGGATTTTATTATCTTTTGAAGGTTATTTTTGTGTTGGCTGAAGGCTTCTACATTTATGGACTAGAATATGTTGGGTTTCAGTCATGGCTTTTCTACTCCTTTCATGTACTAGTTTCCTACCTTGCCAAAGGTGGTTGTGAGGTTTCCCTTTCTTCTGATGTTTTCTCTCTGAATCTATAGTTGGTTTCTTCCATGGAGTTGGAGATTGATCCCATTGAGGTAGATCCCTCTTCTATTGAGGTGAAGGTGGTTACTATAGATTTGGTGGAGAGTTCTTTCCTTGTCTGCTTGTTCCTATCAAGGGGGAGATTGTGTGGGTAGATGAGTGAAGGCTTTGGAGGTTTGAGCTCTCATTTATTCCTCTCCTATAGAGTGGAGCTACTTCCTATTAAGGTGGAGTTGGAGTTGACATTTCAGGTTGGGTGCTACTGCATGAAGGCTATTGTGACTTAGTGCTCTGTTGGGTTCCCTATTGAGGCGAGGTTTTTGGAGTTGTTGGTGTTTTTGTTTAGGGGCTTGATGATGTTCTACACCATTAAGATGACTATCTCTCTTGGCTTAGTGGTGTCTTCTTTGAGTGGCTGGTTTGCTGATGCTTAGCTGATGTAGGTGGTTTCTTTGTTTACCTAAGGGTTCTAGGTACCGGTTTCCTGGTTGTATAGGGATCTCGGTCCCTTGTCTTCTTTGCTGATGCAACTTGTGTAGTAATGTTTTTTTAGTGATTTTTATTGTTGGGATGCTATTTGTATGTGTCTAATTATGTATGCAACATGCTTTTCTTGATTGGGTTAGGGATCCCATCAAAATTGGTTTGTAATGGGTTTCGGGTCCCATCAAAACTTGTTTTAGCCCTAATAAAAAAACATTATATGGGAAAATACACCTCCAATGTGGAATATATGAATATCCTTTGATGAATCATAGAGCTTAAGGGCTTATGTGAGAATTTCATCACTAAAATTGAGTTCCATATATATTTTTGGCACAAGCTTTTTACATGGGAGGAGTAGCATAACAAGTCCAGTGAATTTGATAGGAAAGCAAAGGTGACTTCATGTACAAAATAAAAGCATAAGGGATCAAAAAAATAATCTAAATGAATCAACAATATAATGGCCTTCTCTATATTGCAACAATCAAAATTAAAGATAAAACACAACTTCCTTGATTCAAATGGGTCAATAGTTGTATGAAGATCTTGATGAAGTTCTTAATGAAGGTGAATTCTCTAGTTTAAAATTGTGAAATAAATTTTAGAAAAATTATGAGAATGGTGAGAGTTTTGAAACCAACATGCTATTTAAAACACGATGATAATGAAGATGGAAAGAGTTTCTTAGTTTTTCTTGTAGTGGAGATTACTTTAGATCTTTCCAACCCAATGGAAAGATGATCAAGCACATCCACATGTACTTTACATAACTCAAATGATAAAATCCAATAGTGATAATTAATATCTAATTGGTCACCTTTGGTTTGTGATCTCAACAATATATCCAATCATCAATAGAATGAATAGGAAAAAAATGTAGGAAAATATTCATTCAATGAGCATAATTGTCTCCATACCCTGATAGTCAAAAGTTGTTCATTGCACATACCATCGATATTTTATCACACCTTTAACATTACCAATAAAACTTTCTTGAGATCATATAATAAATGTTAAGGGTAGGTTATGAACACAAATAATTACTCATAAAATAAATGTTAAGAACTAATTATAATAGAGTTTTATTTCATAAATTCATATGACAATGATATAATATAAAAATATTTCACTATTCTATTTGAGCCAAAGTTTTCATATGCACAATCTTCTACATAAAGTCTCTAGAATAGAGACAAGTATCAACATAATTAAAGAATAATTATATTGTACTAATTATAATAGCATAATAATATAATATAATAAAATATTAACAATAATATAATCCTAATATAAGTAATAATTTAATAGTATGATTTAACAATAATTTAATATAATACAATATTATTATGTGATATTTATTAATTGGTTATATTATATGATAATATTTTATTGTTAAAGTATGTTGTTTTTGGATTCAACTGTGTATTTGTTTTTGGATCAATGTTTCAGATCACACTCAGTGATCCATCATCAGAATGCAAAAAGAGATGGAGTAGAAATGTTGATCTCTTTTTGCATCTTGATGATGGATCACTGAGTGTGATCTGAAATGTTGATTCAAAAAAATGACATGGACTATGGAAATCTAATGTCTTTGATATTGTATTGTATTAAATTATTGTTTATAGATTTTAATTAATATATTAAATATTATTATTATATTATTGTTAATATTATTATTATACTATTAATACTAGTATTATATTATTATAATCACTTAAATATTTAATTATGTTGATACTTGTTTTTATTTTGGAGGCTTTCTATAGGAAGTTGGTTGTGTGAAAATTTGTCCTAGAGTAGAATAGTGAAATATTTTTATATTTTATACATCATTTCTAATTTTATGAGGACATATCATTATTTTATATGAAATGAAACTCTTTATTATAGTTACTATAATTATTATACATCATATTTCACATTTACAGATTAATTTTTTTAATTATTGTCACTTAAACTTTTGTTGTTTCCGGTTTTGGATTTGATTGCGTGAAAGTTCTTAGTAATCGATATACGATAAATTTATTTTTATTCAAATTTTAGTATATATATAATTATATCCATAGATTTATATTCTTTAGTTTTTGTGGTAATTATATAACTTTAATTTTTTAAAAATATTATAAATGTAACTAGTTTGTTTTTGCAGCTTTGTCTAATCAAATTAATTAAATGCAAAAATAGCTAAAGTTATAGTATCATGGATGGTATAAATCTATTAACATTAATTATAATTACTCTTCATGAAATATTATACTATTACTCATAGCTTGAATAGAAAATTAACACAAAATAATTATTACTACAAATGAATAACGAGCAATAACACAACCATTTTATTGAAGTTATTGTATTACAATGAATTATAATGTTAGATCATTTTTTAAAGATGAGTAAAGCATGCAAGATCTTGTACAAATCAAATCATTTTATATTTTACACAATTAATACCATTTTGGAGGTTGGTAGTGGTAGTGGTTTTTTGATGGTCAAGTATGTGGTTGTGAAGGAGATCATATCCTTAGACCACAATGATTTCCAAACATTCTTAGGAGCTATGAACATAGAAAATGTACTTGTCTTATATTGTTAAATATGAAGGTGTTTATAAACGATATTCATACCTTGATACTAGTTGGAGGTACTAAGAAGACATTGAAGTGGTAGTAAATATGCTACCCAAGCCATCAACTAGGACCAAGCCACCAATGAAAGTTTAGTGTGACATTGAAATTCCAAATTTCCTCTTTGAGGGCCTCTGTCAAAATGGAGTATGAGAAATTGATGGGTTTTTATGGGTAAAAGATAGAAAAAATTCTACTCACACCTAGTGAAAGCACTTATCTCCATCAAAGATCCTTATCTTGGTTCAAAATTGGGTTCAAAAGCCAGGTGAACCATATCATTTTTTTTCCAATTCCACCCATTATGAAGGAAATTGGTCTCTTTTTTCCTTTGAAAGTACATAACTCGGGTCAAGAGAATTTAGAGTATCCCAAATAATACCATGGCATCATCCTTATTTACCTCACAAAATACTTAGAATTAAGAACACTACACTCAAAATAATATTTTTGACATAAGAATGATTTTAGTTGAAGCTACCATCCCTCTTTATAGAAAAATTATAAGGTTAACCGAAAACTTGATCATTGATTATACATCATTAAATATCCAAAATATGTGTGGTCTATATTCTTGCACATGTGCTCTAAAAGATCATTCCTTATTTTTGGATGCATTGCCAACACATGTGAGAGTCATTTCAAATTACAAATGTTATTTGATTTGACATCTTGCTTAAGTTAGAGTACCTCATAGCATTAAAAGATATGAAATGTATTGGGAGTTAGTGACTCTACAGAAGGAGGATATAGTGGACTACAAGAATTAAATTCCTAGTGGGCCAACTGTACCTCATGTTTTTTTTAATATCAAATTTCAATTTAAATTTTTCTCGCTTCTAGTCAAATGAGGAGATTAATAATTATTGTTATTTTTAAAGATCTACCACCTAGCGACTAGCACAAACACATTATATTAAGAATATCAAGTTGGAGTTAGATGAAGTATATACATCCCTTCAACATTTAATTTACCATAGGACAATACATTTAATTCACTGTTGATACATTGAGCACTTCCCAAAGACTTGTTGACACTTGTCTCTATTCCAAATACTTTATGTATGAATTTGGGTGTGTCAAAACTTCAACCCAAAATAGAACTTGTTGGTTGTTTTTCCAAATGATTCTTATAATCCTATAAAGAATAGTCATATCTATTGATCAAGGATAATAAGAGGTTAGCCAAAAATAAGGACCTAAAATCATTCTACACTTCAGGATCTACAAGCCTAGGTGGGTTTCTCTATTAAAAACATCACCAAGTGATAAACCATTTTAACAAGATATTGTTTCAAAAAATTAATTCTCATGTGTTCATTGTTATGACAAGGGTTTTTAGAATAATACATAAAAATGGCTAAATTCCTTGTATATCTTTAACTCCAAGCATTAGAACAACAAGATAATTAATAATAACTTATTTAATTATTAAGCTTTGTCATTATAAAATATATTTTGAACCCTAAATGGACTTAATTTCTCAACATTGGTGCCTATCCTTATCTACATAATTAAATAGAAATATAATTCCTCTCATCACAATAATTAAAATATATTTCAATGGATAATTTCTTGTTATTGACTTGCAATAAAATATCCTATGAATATCATTCAAATGCAAGGATGGGTGCATGAAGTTGGGTAGCAATTTCGTGGCCACTTTATAAAAAAAGTTTGAAAATGCTATAACGCGCTCGCGTTATAACGCGTTAAAAGAAAAAGAAAAGTGAAAGTCTTCATTTTCATTTCAATTGTTTTCTTCTTCTTCCCACGGCTAAAACCCCCAACTTTCACGCTCGTGTTCTAGGAGGAGGTATTGAGCACAAATCTTCAACAAGAGTTTCTATTTCTTTCCAAGGATGGCACCACGATGATAAAGAGGTGGGAGAGGTAAGTATTGTTTGTTGTTTGTTTTGAATTTCTTCGTTTTAGGTTATATTTGATATATACATTTTTGAATTTGTAGGAGATGCCAATGAACCTACAAACCCAAAAAATCCTCAAAAATAAGAGCAACCAAATCCTAAAGAACAAAATCCTAAACAAGAAAATCAACTTCAACAACAACCTCCTCTACCAATCCCTCAACACCCTCCTGACACTCAACAAAATTTAATGAGTGAGATTGAGAACAACAATTTTTTTTTTGATAATTTTATTAGTAGGTTGAGTGATCCAAATGGTTCAACCACAGAAAGAATGACCCTCACAAATTCATTGAAAGATATGTTAAAAAATGTAGATTCAATT
Source organism: Sequoia sempervirens (assembly GCA_007258455.2). NCBI lineage: Eukaryota > Viridiplantae > Streptophyta > Pinopsida > Cupressales > Cupressaceae > Sequoia > Sequoia sempervirens. The sequence goes on from VDFB02000003.1 coordinate 610,112,859, forward strand.
AGCAAACAAATAATTGGATGGCAAGATGGGAGGCAGATGACTAGGGCATATTATGCAGATAAACTATCATATAAACAAGTAAAGGATTTAAAAATTACAAAAGGTGATTTGTGTTCATTATTCACTAACCCACATACAAATCAAAATCTTAGCCTCAATGCGAAGAGGTTTCCTATTCATTGGTGTCACCACCAAGAGATTAGGAACTATTTTTATGATAGGTGGTACATGGTCTTTGATGACCAACCGTGCAACAATTGTGAAGTCCCCCATTATTTTATTAGGAAACTATACAATGAGTTCATATTGAGAAAAATCCAAAATTATTTTGATGTGAGGGACTTCTAGAGGAGAGGTGGGGGGTCAGCTCAGGATAGGCCTGATGCACAGCCAGATCCTACAAAACAAGGGAGATGAGCTCTTGCTAGGCCGCCTCATGAGCATGTTTTTATGCCTGCAGTTGTGAAGGAGAGTGCTGATGTAGAGACATTGCAAGTGATCAACACTTTGAACCAGAGTGTCATCCATCATACTAGCCCTATTCTACAATGCCATCTAGGGGAGTCTTTGAGTGGTGGCCTTCAAACCCATGTGTGTCAATCTTGTGGGAAAACTTGTTCATATGACCCCACTGACAATTAGGAGGCTACTGTAGAGGATCCATATGTAGCTATGGAGATGGAAAGGGTAGATGACATTTTACATGATGTGTATGGAATTGATACTTAGGTAAAAGTTAGCATGTTCATTGAATTTAATTTATAAAATTTTGATTTTGAAATGCAAGATTAACTAATATAGTTTTATGATTTTAATAAAATTGCAAGGTCACAGTGTTGAGATTGGATACACCAGCCCTCCACCTACTTATTTATGCAATACACCTATTGGTGGGGTATGTAACTAGTAAACAATTATAAATTTATTACATGTTAATAGAATTGTTTTGTGAATGGTATTTTAATATGTAATTTTGGATGTTGAATAGGGTAATATTGGAGGTTTTGAGGGGACACCTCCTAGTGTCAGTGGATTTACTCAAACCTTCATGGAGGTAATAGAATAAAGAGTTTAACTAATGAATTTTACTTAATAGATTTGTGTAGTTTATATTCATATCGTTGGTTACATTGCATTGCACATCATTCAAACTCAAAGCATTACTTCACATTCCATAACTAATAACTAGATGTTGATAGATGAGAAAATTTCAACTACAATATAGTTGTTTAGAAAGTCAACATAAGCAACTTGATGCAATTTCTTCACATGAAGGAATGTGCTTGAAAAGGTGCAACTACATGAAAAATTATGGATGCTTGGAAAAAATCTATGAAACCATAATAGTAAGAAATAACATAGACAAGGCAGTTAGTAGTTTCAAAAAATTCCTTGAAGAAATTCAGTCTCATGGCACGATGGAATTCCATTCCATCACCATGAGACCACATTTCTTCGAGGAATTTCTTCAAAATGCTCACCACCTTTTCTATGATACCACATTTTTCATACATGTGCACCAAAGTATTTTATCAAACTACTCATGCTTCCTTGCTGCTATGGCTAAAAGCCTAAAATTGGTGCTTTCCAACAAACTATGGATGCTTGGAAAAATATCTATCAAAGCATAATAGTAAGCAATAATACCATAGAGAAGGAAACAAACTTTTTGAAAAAATGCTTGAAAGAAATGCGTTCTTATGGTGATGGAATGCCATGACATGCATTTGTTTGTAATGTCATTCCATCACCACGAGACCCCATTTCTTTTGAGGCATTTTTTCAAACAGTTCAAGTTTCCTTCTCTATGGCACCACATTTATCATACATATCTACGAAAGCATTTAATCAAACAATTCAACGGCTTGCTTCTATGGGTAAAATCCTAAAAACATGTCCTTTCGAACAAGATATGGATAGGGAAAATAGTAAGCATGATAATCATAAAATATATAGTTTAATAAGTACTCAAAATTTTGTTCATTAGATCTCATACACTATAAGTCATGACATGGATTGCTATTGTAACTTTTTTGTGATTAAATAATTTGTTGTTTTATTTTTAGATGTTGGTTGTGGAAACACCTTGAAATGTTACGAGGGCAGTGGATATCGGTGTTTCATCCACTATACAATCCTCGATGGCTCTGACAGGGGAGGTATGAGGAAAATTACTAAATTTCAGTTTACATTCGTTGTTATAGATGTTAGTTTGAGTGAAAAATCAAACCAAATTATTGATTCATAGTCTAATTTCTATTTGGATGGTTTATACAGAGCTTCAACACACCTCAACATCGACATGCAAATATTTCCCTCATGGAGAGTGATCATGAGATGGCCATAAGTGATTATTTTTTTAAATACATCATTTTTTATAATGTAATTTCTATATATTAATGTCTTTACTTCTTATTGTAAAAGTTAAAACTTCACCAAGAACTTAACAGTAGTAGGAGGAGCATCAAGAGCACTCCTCAAGTGTAGCAGAAATGAGTGACAAACCTATCGCCATCTGATCAACCAACAAAGGGAAAGAGTTTATTTCAAGAGCCTGGAGAGCAATGAATTTTGATTCTAGAGCCCTTTGTTGTATGCCTACATGGTAGTTTTGTACATATTTTGTATTGGATATATTTGACATTGTATGCCTATATGACATTCTCATAAGCCTATATGGCTATTTTGTACCTATATTTTATACTTATATTGACATATATTGATGTATACGTACATGGATATTTGGTTAATACAAATATTTTTTTATTGATGGTGTCCATATTTGAATGTTCTAAATTCATGGTTCAATAGATTTGAGTTACTTGTATTCAAGTGTATACTTTACAACGTATGTGTATTCTTTGTGACTTACCTATGTTCCAATGTATACTGTGCGACTTATGCGTTTTCATCAGTATACCTTGTATTTGTGCATATGCTTTGTATTAAGTTGTGTATACTATGTATTCATGTGTATACTTCAATGCATATGTGTTTGTGAATAGCTGAAGTTTCCGGTTCATACGCACATGCTTTAATTTATCTACATGTATACTTATTAATTGGTTAGCCATAACATTGATCATTATTTTCCATCATAGTTTTTCTTAAATAAATTAATTGATTGATGGTAAAAAACTTTATCTAAAAGAAAAAAATATGTTTTCAATTGGTATTCTATGAAATTATTGATAAAAATATTTCAATATATTTAATCCTTTGATAATGGAATGGAATGGAATGGAATGGAAGAAATGGAATGGAATGGAATGGAATGGAACCAAATTTTTTATTATGGAGCTGCTATTAAGCTACCACTCTCTCACAAGACCAATGTAACAATGATACAAATAATGTTTGGAGACTACAAGAAGACATCAAAATGGCTAGTGTACTAAACAAATTCTTATGATTTATGAAGAACAATGATAACTCTACTTAGTTGGCTTCTTTTTTCAAAATCATACAAATTGAACCCTAGCATCAATAGACTCTGTATACCAAGCTACCACAATTCAAGTTTCAATGATGAATATTTATCATGCATGTTTTAAATGAAATTCAAGTTTATGGTGGATTTTTTGTTTATATGATGTTATGTGATATTCTAATCCTAATGCATGCTTCTAGGCTGCATATATGTTTATATTTTGTTTTTACATGATTTTTGTACCAACGAACTGAACCCCCCTCTAAAAAAATTTGGCCTAACCGGTGAACTGAACCCCCAACCCCAAACCTGAACCTCAAAGCCTATTCCAACACTCTTCATTCTGCCTGCACAAACTTAATTAATCACCAAATTATTTTGCCTCTTCATTTTACCCACTTTTACTCCCTTAAACATCTCTTTTTCATTCAAAACCCATGTTTTCCCAACTAGGGCATGATACCATAACATACTTTTGACCTCCCATGTCCTTGCAAACCTTTTGAACACATCAAAATCGACAATCTCACCCTATTTCCAACCTATTCTAACTTATTTTCAAGCAATTTCTTCTTTTCACCTCTTCTAGCCTTGCTTTTAAGGGGCCTCAATTTTGAATTTTGAATAGGGGCAGTGTTAGTAATCTATTCCAATGCCTTTACCAATGCTATTTTCTTATTCCTACTCCCTATCCTACTTACTTTAGGTCCATATCACCAAGACACAACCTGAACAATAGGTGGAATGGCCTATTTCAACATATTACACTCGAACCCTTGAGGGATTGATTTAGTTGAACGTAGATCAGAGCAATTCCATGTGTTTGGGTGTGAAAGAGTACCATGCCTAGTGTAAAAATACCTATTCGAACATGTTGGAACAATTTGTTTGGTCACACAAATTGCAGAATGAAAGTTGCACCAATTTGCAACTTTCCGTTGCTTGCATTTGACACTTTTTCCATCAACTAAAAATTGGACACCACGAGAAAACCACTCTGAGATAAAAAAAAGAGAGGTATTTTAGAGAGGTCCAACGTGATCCCATAGGATTAGATGAGAAGTTTCTAAGTATCATAGTATCCGAGTAACAACATGCTAAAGTTTGTAGCCATTTTGCACTTTGGACCCTTAAGGGATCAATCTGGTTGAATGTAGATCAAAGCGATTTCGCGTGTTTCGGTGTGAAAGAGGACCATTCCTAGCATAAAAATACCTATTCAGATGCATTGGAACAGTTCATTTGGTCACACGAGTTGCAGAACGAAAGTTGCAAAACTTTGCAACTTTCCACTACTTGCATTGACACTTTTTCCATCAATTGAAAGCTGGACACCACAAGAAAACCACTCCAAGATAAAAAAACCAAGAGAGGTTATTGTAGAGGGACCCAACATAATCCCATAGGATTAGATGAGAAGTTTCTAAGCATCACAAATTTTGAGTAACATGTTGAAGTTTACAACCATTTTGCACTTTGGACCCTTAAGGGATCAATTTGGTTGAACGTAGATCAAAGTGATTCCGTGTTTTTGGATGTGAAAAAGGACCATATTAGCATAAACATACCTACTCAGATGTGTTGGAACAGTTTGTTTGGTCACACGAGTTGTAGAACAAAAATTGCACCACTTTGCAACTTTCCACTACTTGCATTTGACACTTTTTCCATCAATTTAAAACTTGACACCACAAGAAAATCAATCTGAGATAACAAAAAATGAGATAGGTTATTGTAGAGGGGCCTAATATGATCCCATAGGATCATACAAGAAATTTCTAAGCATCACAGTATTTGAGTAACAACATGTTGAAGTTTGCATCCATTTTGCACCTTGGACCCTTAAGGGATCGATCTGGTTGGACATAGCTCAGAGCGATTCCATGTGTTTGGGTGCAAAAGAGGACAATTCATAGTGTAAAAATACCTATTCAGACACTTTGGAATAGTTTTTTTGGTCACACGAGTTGCAGAACGAAAGTTGCACCACTTTGCAACTTTCCACTACTTGCATTTGACACTTTTTCCATCAACTGAAAAATGGACACCACGGGAAAACCAATCCAAGATAAAAAAAACCAAGAGAGGTTATTGTATAGGGTCCCAACGTAATCCCATAGGATCAGATGAGAAGTTTTAAAGTGTCATAGTATTCGAGTAACAACATGCTAAAGTTTGTAGCCATTTTGCACTTTGGACCCTTAAGGAATCGATTCGGTTGAACATAGCTCAGAGAGATTCCACATGTTTGGGTGAAAAATAGGACCATGCCTAGTGTAAAAATACCTATTCAGATGCTTTGGAATAGTTTTTTTGGTCACACAAGTTGCAAAACAAAAGTTGCACCACTTTGCAGCTTTCCACTACTTGCATTTGACACTTTTTGCATCAACTAAAAAATGGACACCACGGGAAAACCACTCTAAGATGACAAAAAATGAGAGAATTTATTATAGAGGGACCCACCAATATCCAATAGGATTAGACGAAAAGTTTCTAAGTGCCATGGTATTCGAGTAACATGTTGAAGTTTGTAGCCATTTTGCACTTTGGGCCCTTAAGGAATCGATTTGGTTGAACATAGATCATAGCGATTTCATGTGTTTGGGTGCAAAAGAGGACCATTCCTAGTGTAAACATACCTATTTGGATGTGTTGGAATAGTTTTTTTGGTCACACGAGTTGCAGAATGAAAGTTGCACCACTTTGTAACTTTCCACTACTTGCATTTGACACTTTTTCCATCAACTAAAAATTGGACACCACAAGAAAACTACTTCAAAATAACAAAACCTAAGAGAGTTTATTGTAGAGGGGCCCAACATGATCCCATAGGATCATACAAAATTTTTCTAAGCATCATGGTATTCGAGTAACATGCTGAAGTTTGCAACCATTTTGAACTTTGGACCCTTAAGGGATCGATCCAGTTGAACTTAGTTCAAAGCGATTCCGTGTGTTTGGGTGTGAAAGAGGACCATGCCTAGCATAAAAATACCTATTTGGATGTATTAGAATAGTTCATTTGGTCACATGAGTTGTAGAACAAAAGTTACACCACTTTGCAACTTTCCACTGCTTCCATTTGAAACTTTTTCCATCAATTGAAAACTGGACACCATAGGAAACCACTCTGAGATAACAAAAAATAAGAGAGGTTATTGTAGAGGGGCCCAACATGATCCCATAGAATTAGATGAGAAGTTTCTAAACGTCACAATATCTAAGTAGCAACATGTTGAAGTTTACAACCATTTTGCACTTTAGACCCTTAAGGGATCGATCCGGTTGAATGTAGCTCAAAGCGATTCTGCGTGTTTGGGTATGAAAAAAGACCATGAATAGCGTAAACATAACTATTCAGACACATTGGAACAGTCTGTTTGGTCACACGAGTTGCAGAACAAAAGTTGCACCACTTTGTAACTTTCTACTACTTGCATTTGACACTTTTTCCATCAATTGAAAACTGGAAACCACAAGAAAACAATTCTAAGATAACAAAAAATGAGAGAGGTTATTGTAGATGGCCCCAACACAATCCCATAGGTTTAGATAGAGATTTCATAAGCACCATGGTATCCGAGTAATACCCGTCAAAGATTGCTACCCTTTTGCACTTTGGGATTTGATGTTTCATTGAATTGTATGGTTCTGTATAGGGTGATTGTGCTCTCTTTTCGATGGAATTCGGTGGGAAGAAGACGTAACTCCATTTTAGTTTTGGTTTGGTTGGATATCAAGTGATTTTGTGCATTTTAGAAGCCAATTACTGAGGGTCAATTTGTCTACCCTTTTTTAAGGGTTTTGAGTGCATTAAAATGTCATATTAAGCCTTTCACCCATTGTATGCTTCTATAACTTGATGGAAAGGCTTAATTATGGTTATAAAACATGTGTGGAATTTTTTGTGCACAAGGGTGGTGAATAGATGGTTTTTAGGTGATTCCCTAGATGTCAAATGGTGCATTTTTGAGTGGAAAATGGTGGTTTACTGCTAGGGTTTGAAGAAATATTTGGGGGCAGCGATATCTCTTGAAATTTTAAGATTGTGCAAATTTTTTTGAAGGTGTTTTAGGATTTGGTTGGATGTGGGAAGGTTTTGAGTATGATTTTCAATAAACCCTTGCATAACTTATAGTCTCCAAATCTCATCAAATGGGCTTATCTTTTAGAGAAGGTCATCCAATGGCCAACCAAACATCAATCAAGATTTAACACATACCCTAAGACAAATTCCCAAGAGATCATACCATGTTTCTTTGTAACTAGAGATCTCCCACTCTCTCCAACCCTCTCTCTCACTCTCTCTCACTCTCTCCTTCTTGCAAAAAGGGCCATGTCTCTAATTCAAAACGTGCTCACATTTTGAGAAAGTTGGTGTTTTTATAGTGTTATTTTCTCTCTTTGTCCATACTCTCTCCCACTCTCTCCCACTATCTCTAACCCACTCTCCCACT
>VDFB02000003.1:610120848-610167801 GCA_007258455.2 Sequoia sempervirens
TTTTATATTTTTGCTCCTTATGTTCCATTCCTACCCTACCTGGTGTTTCTGGTATTTCATGGTGTCAGAATTTTCCTTGGGTTGTCTTAGAACGGTAAAATTTTGAAAATTTCATGGCTGCACATACCCATTAGTTCCCAAAAAATTCCCATACCATAAGCACATGAATTTGTTTAGTTAGAGTTAGGGTTAGGGTTAGGGTTAGGGTTAGGGTTAGGGGTAGAATTCAATTATGCTTAGTGGTCAATTACAATTAGATTTAGTGTTCAATTAGGGTAAGGGTTAGAGTCCAAATAGGGTTAGGGTTTAACTAGGGCTAGGATTAGAATAGAATAAAGTTTTGTGATTAATTATGATATCTAGAATTTAGTATAATTTAGAAAATGAAATGATTTGACAAAGAAAAAAAAAAAATAGAAAAGTTGGATTTTATATAGATCTTATTTCAATTTATTCTAAAATTCTAATTAATAATTGTCTAATTAAAATAAAATGAATATTTAATTTTAATTTAATTTCTAATTGTATTAGATAATTAGTAAAACTAAATAAATAATAAATATTTTATGGATTTTTAAAAATTAGAATTTATTTTAATTTTATTTGTAATGTCAAATATTAAAATTTTAGATTGAAATACTTTAATTTATTTTAAAATATTTATAATTAATGTTCAATTTATAAACTAATATTAAGACATTAATAAATATAACCCACATAATGTAATAAAGATGCATCAAAGTATTTATCATTCCTTCGGCTTCACCGGATGAGACATGTGGTGCTCGCCCGTGTTATCGCAATCAATAAAGACCTCGCAACTTTTGATCATGCGATGGCCGGCAACCATGGATCTTAACCATCGGCAATCTTGTTCGTTCAACACAGTCGCTAGCCTTGTTATTAACCATCAAGCACCTTTCTACCGAGATTATAAAATCCTTGTTGATTTAAAACATGTGCATCTTATAACTGCTTTAGTAACTTGCATTATAATGTATTAAAGATGCATCAAATTATTTATCATTCCTTTGGCTTCACTGGATGAGACACGTGGCGCTCACCTGTGATATCGCGATCAACTGGTGGGGTCGTCGTAGGATGGCAGGGAACAACTCAAATCATATGATGATTGATCTACGGCCATGTGAACTTTTCCCTCTACAAAATAAAAACATTTATTAGGGGAGAGGACCCAATACGCGTGGTGCTCGCCCGTGATATCGCGATCAACTAGTGGGGTCATCGGAGGATGGCGGGGAATGGTTGAGATCACACGACAATTGATCTACGGCCATGCGAACTTGTCCCTCTGCAAAATAAAAAAAATTATTAGGGGAGAGGGCCCAGTACAAGTGGCACTCGCCTGTGATATCACGATCAACTGGTGGGGTCATCGCAGGATGGCAGGGAATGGCTAAGATCACGCAACGATTGATCTACGACCATGCGAACTTGTCCCTCTGCAAAATAAAAACATTTATTAGGGGAGAGGGCCGAAGGAATGAAGGAAATACTATACTAAATTAATCTAGCCTTAATACATTAAAAGGTAGGTTACTAAAGTGTTCTTGAGGTGCACATGTTTTAAATCAACGGATATGTTATAATCTTCATGAAAAAGTTGCTCGATGGTTAATAATAAGGTTGGCGACTGTGTTGAAGGAACAAGATCATGAATGCTCAAGATCTATGGTTTCCCGCCATCGTATGATCCAAAGTTGCAGGATCTTTACTGATTGCGATATCGCGAGCGATAGCCATGTGGACTTCCTTGGCAACGTATGGTATGGTGGGCCCCTTATTGCCATGTTGGCAACTTGTCAGCGTGTTTTGAATACAGTCGTTTGATGATTTGATCTAACTGAAGGATCGACGACTAAAATTTAAATACAAATAAATTAATAATTATCATATATAGATTTTTAGATGTATAACTTTATAGATGTTTAATTTAATTTAGAAAATTTCATTATGTTAATTTTATTTACATTAGACATATGTTTCATTAAATAATTTTTTAAGAAATTATTTATGTAAAATATGATGTGTATGGCATATTTCTATGTGTAATTTAATTTTTATCTATATATTTATTATTCAATAAAGTTAAAACTTTCAAATTAAATTTAACTTATTTTAACCTATAAATTAGATTACACACAAGTAAATAAATATATAGGTTAAAACAAGTTAAATTGTTTGAACATTAATATAATATTACTATTATATTATTATTAAAATTATCTTATAATTATTATAAAGTAAGTATTATATTCTTTTCTAATTATTTTATTATTAGGTTTAAGGTTAGTGATGGTGGTAAGGTTAGGGGTAGGCATAGGATTATATTTAGGGTTATGAGTAAGGTTAATGTAACTAATTAATGAAAGAAAAATATTTGAATTGGGGATACAATTAGGGGTTGTTTTTAGATTTGGGTGATACGATTAGGGATTGTTTTTAGATTTAGGTTTTAATGTAGGTGATTAATGAAAGATAAATAACCTTTTTTTCTCAAAATTGTAACCCTGGCCCTAACCCTCACCTTTATCCTATCCTTATAACCCTAACCATGACCAGAACACTAACCCCAACCTCAACCCTAATTACCTAACCCTAAATATTTTTTTATTAATTAGTTGCATTCACTCTAATATACCTAACCCAAACCTAAACCTAACCCTAGCCTTATCCCTAACCCTAATCCTAACCCCAACTCTAAGCCAAATATAAAAACAACCGTTAACCGTAACAATAACCCTAAGGTTACTATCCAATTAAGGTTAAGGTTCTATGATAAATCATTGGGTTAGAATAAGGGTAAGGGTTAGGGATAGCCTAGTTATAGGATAAAAATTAGAGTTAAAATTATATTAATGAGTAGGATTAGCATTATGTTAGGGTTATGGTTAGAAAATTAGGGTTCAAAAACCCTAACACTAACCCTAATGAAATCCATAACTATAATCACAATTGTAATCCTAGTGCTAACCATAACCCTAACCCTAACCATAAACCATAATCCTAACCCTAACTCTAACCAAATCCCTAATTGTAACACTAAACCCTAACCTTAATTGCATATCTAATCCCAACCATAACTAGAACTCTAAATATAAAACTAACTATAAACCATAAACCCTAATCTAACCATAATCTTAACACTATTTTTCCTAACCCTAACCCTAATTAAATACCCAATCATAACCCTAAATTGTAACCCAACCCAACTCTAATCTCAATCATAATTGTACCTCTAAACCTAACCCTAAACCCAAATGACCTAACAACTCACGTTCCTATGTGATGTGTAACTGTCCAATAAGGTTATGGTGAGAGGGGCTTGACAACAACTTGAAATGATTCCTCATTGTTTAAAAGGTGCATAATTGAACTTGATGCATCTATGAAGTCACTTTCTTTATAAATAGATCACGGATCTTCTTAATAAGATCGAAGGACATATCAACACAGTATGTTGCATCTTTTGAATATGTCCTTTTTTGTCCTGTCTTATGCTCCTTTACTGTCATGTCTTATGTTACTAGTCTTTTATGGTATTGGGAAAATCCTAAGGTTTGGTTTTTGTCTTTGATTGAATCCCTCTATCTCTCTCCCCTCTACCCATAACCCTAAACCCTTAACCCTTAATCCTTAAACCCTCTACCCTCTCTCTCTCTCTCTCTCTCTCTCTCTCTCTCAAGTCTCTCCCTCCTACCCCCTCTCCCTCTCTTAGGTTGATCTAATTAGGATCTAGACTAAATTGCATTTTGAATGCTTAATTAAAACAATTTTGCGAAATTTTAATTCATACATACATTAGCAAAATTATGCATCAAAACTTAAGATGAGAAACAAAATTTAGAGAGAAGAAGATAGAAGGTGCAAATAGAGTTTGATTACAGAGTTCACCACAAACGTGACTACGTCTCCGGGTCAGTTCCAATAGAGTACGACCGATCCGATTAATCTCCAAAATCAAGTACAATGCACCAAGACCATTCCTTCGAGCACTTCAGCAGCATAACAAAACTCTGACGTACAAGAATGGCTCAAAGATCTCCTTTCTTCGTATCACCTAACACCTGTTTCTCTCACCACTTAACTTCAAAAAAAATCTCTTAATCCAACTCTCTCCCTTTCACCCCTTTTTATACAAAAGTTTCACCCAATTTGGTGAAAACCATAAGATTTACTAAATTTCCCCCAAATCTCCTAATAACCATTTAATATCCCAATTTTACAAAGGAATATTCAAAATATCCTTAATAATATTTTTAAAAATTATTTAAGCCCTTCCTCGGAATATTATTGTTTAGGGGTTTGTTTTTTAATCCTTAAAAGGATTATTTGTTTGTTTTGTTTTTAAATTATAGGAGTTTGTTTTTAAAATTATGGTAATCGGTTTGAAATAGTCAACAAAACCAACCGATGCCATATGTTTATCAGATAATGTCGATGGCATATCAGTGGGCTATACTTTTTGTAACCCGGCCGGTGCAGGTTCAACTCCCGCCGGCCACAAATCTAGCAATAAAATCCATCCAAATTTTTATCAAAACAAACCGACCACCGTTGATTGTTAGACCCGCGGATATAGTGCAACGGTCATGTGCTAAGTTTGGCGGAGGTTGGTTGGGGGTTCAAATCCTCCAACAAACTTTTTAACAAACAAACAAACTCATCCCATCCGCCGGCCGAAGGAGAGAAGAAAGGGCCACGTGTCGCACCAGGTGGGTGCCATGTGGCGGGCTCTAATTGGCTGATCATGCTGACTGTACCGATGACGCACATGCTGACTGTGCCGCTGACTCATATGCTGACTGTTGTACGGAACGTACGGATGGACACTTGTCGCAATCTGATTGGCTCCATACAGATGACTCAACTGCCACATGTCTCGCCCGAATTTGTCCATGTGGATTTCGTACGATACGGACGATCTGCTGAAGTCATCATATGTACAGTCACCTCAAAAGTCAACTTGAAACTTTGACCAGCTGTATCTTGAGCATATGACGTCGGATTTCAATGAAACGAACGTCATCAGAATCATCTCGACGAGCTACTCGCGATGACACCAGTTTCGTTGATTTCTGAGATGATCATTTTTTTCGCCTTCTGGACACCCTCTGATCCCAGTTTGACCCTGCCTTTGACTGGCCATAACTTGTGCAAACGGACTCCTTTTTGCTCCGTTCGAGTTGCTTTGGAATTAGGATGCTGAGATCTTTCTGATGGTGCAGAAATATGGAGATTTGGAGACACTTCAATTTCCACTAAAAATATCCACCGGATCATAGGTCTTTATCTATCTCTCACTCACTCCCTCTCCCCTCTACCCTTAAACCCTCAAACCTAAACCCTTAACCCTTAAACTCTAAACCCTTAAACCCTCTACCCTCTACATTTAACCCTCTACCCCATATCTCTCTCACTCCTCCCTCTTTCCCTGTCTCTCTCAAGTCTCACCCTCCTACCCCTCTCCTCTCTCACTCACTCTTATCCCTCTCCCTCTCTCCTTCCTCTACCTCTCCCTCTACCTCTACCCTTAACCTCTACTCTCTATCTCTCTCACTCCTCCCTCTCTCTCTCTCACTAAATCCTCTCTATCTCCTCTACCCTAACCCTAAACCCTTAACCTAAACCCCAAACCCTTAAACCCTCTGCCTCTACCCTCTCTACTCTCAACTCACTCTCTTATCTCTCCTCTACCCTAACCTAACCTTAAACTCCTTTAACCCTTAACTTCTAAAACCCTTAACCCTTAAACTCTAAACCCTTAATATTAGGTGTGTATTAAAACATTATAAAAGTATAAATTTTTGGAGTTCTATTAGGAATTGAATGATAAATGACGATGAATGGGAAAATCTAAGGCACTTTAATATTTTCAACTAAAAAGTTAGAGTTCAATTAGGATTAGTGTTCACTTAGGGTTAGGTTTAGGGTCAATTAATGTTCAATTTGGGTTAGGATTGAGGATGAGGTTGGGGTTTAATTAAGGTTATGAATTCAATAAGAGTTAAAATAGGGTCAAGGTTAAGGTTAGGGGTTGGGGTTAAGGCTCTAATTAGGATAAGAATTAGTGTTAGGGTTAGGATTAGAGTTCAACTGTAGTTCAAAGCTAGGGTTATGGTACAATTAGGACTAGTGTTCAATAAATGTTAATTAGAGTTAATACTTAATTAAGGTTAGTTTTAAAGTTCAATTGGGTTTGGGTAGGGTTGGGATTATGAATCAAGTAGGTTTGGGTTAGGGTTGATTAGAGTTAGGTTTAGGTTAGGGTTAGGGGTAGAATTCAATTATTCCTAGTGGTCAATTACAATTAGATTTAGTGTCCACCAGGGTAAGGGTTTAAATAGGGTTAGGATTAGAATAGAATAAATTTTTTTTTTATTTATGATATCTAGAATTTAGTATAATTTTAGAAAATGAAATGATTTGGACACAAAGAAAAAAAATAGAAAAGTTGATTTTATATAGATCTTATTTCTTAATTTATTCTAAAATTCTAATTAATAATTGTTTAATTAAAATAAAATGAATATTTAATTTAATTTAATTGTATTGTATTAGATAATTAGTACAGCTAAATACATAGTAAATATTTTATGGATTTTAAAAATTAAAATTTAGTTTAATTTTATTTGTAATGTCAAATATTAAAATTTTAGATTGAAAATACTTAATTTATTTTAAAATATTTATAATTAATGTTCAATTTTATAAACTAATATTAAGACATTAATAAATATAACATAGACATAATGTATTAAAGATGCATCAAAGTATTTATCATTCCTTCAAATTTCACCGTGCATGAGACACCTAGCATTCATTTTATCCTTACAAACATTTATAGTGATTACTAGAGGCACATAGACCAATTCTTCATAATAGAAGAATTTGATCATACTTTTCCAATGATGGCATTATGAGAAAACCTTAGGTTAAATGAATAATTCCTAGCTAAGTTCTTTAAATCATGTCCAACCGTATAAGAGAAGACCGCTGCTATGTGTACCTGGATACCATGGAGAAAGGCTAGTCTTTGGGCTCTTTCATCAATCATCCTACCTTAAAACATACCAAAAATCTCCTAGCAATTAGACATAGGAATATTTAATGACTTAAAAAAAATTATTTCCAAGTTGCGTAAAACTTATGATGACTTCTTAAGTCCCTAGTACACTTCTCTCCCCGTTAACCACTTAGACATATGGAAATTAAATGTAAATTTGCTATTTTTAGTCATGTAGGTGTCCAATAAACCACTTGGTGGTGTTTCCCTTCAAGTTTATTTACTTGAATGAAGAGAAAAAGTCCTTTGATTACAATTAGAGAATACATTTGAGGCCTTGGTTGTGTAACTGGTGGACCATAGTCACATTTAACATTTGTTACAAAGTTTGGGAGTTAAAATGTTAAGTAGATTTGATTTGTGATGGACACATTTGGACGGTAGTAACAATAGCTTGCAATCTATCAAGACTTGATTGCCTTATAACCTGTGAAATTCTAGCGATGAAATGATAGATTAATCATAATGTCACCTTGGGATCACATCACCATGAAAGAACTTCATCCAACATCCTTATGAGTGCAAGTACCACCAAATAGGTATTTGTCAAATCTGTCTTCCTCGAGCGAGGGAAATTCAGGAAGAGAAGAGGAAAGTGAGACATGTATGTCTAAAAGAGGGAGATCAACTAGAGGTCAAAAGATTAGAAGAAAAATCCGTAAACGCATGGATTTTTTTCTTGCTGAAGGGGGTTCATGCTCTTATGATGATGAGAGGGCGACGTTGAGGTGCCCTTCAAGTACAAACATCTATGGAAACAATGGGTACCCAAGGAACTTCCTCCATTTAACACTGATTTTTGTGTCAACAAGAGGATATATCGCATAGCACCATCGTCATTACATGGTTTGGGCCTATTTTATATGGACGACATAAAGGTCTATTATGACAAAGTTACTGAATTGATGGAGTATGTCAGACCATGTTACAGTTACAAAGATTGGATGCAACTGGTTCAATATACACAAAGTATGTGTAGGTATGCATTTCTTATATTGAAAAGTGCATTACCTTATTGAGCTTCTCTTTGTTTCGAGAATAGTTTAATATTCTCTACTTAACATGGCCAACCACGTGACAGTGGAAGCTCATTTGGCCCCTCCCCCCCCTCACATCACTCTCAATTCCCCATACCCAATCATATAACATTATTCATTCATTCATCCATTAATAACATATAACATTCATTCATTCATCCATTAGTAATGTATAAAATTCATTCATTCATCCATTAATAACATATAACATTCATTAGTTAACATATTCGCATTCATTCATTAACATATAATATTCATTCTTTCAGTTTTTACATATTATCAAAAATATGGTTGTCATGATATGATTACAATCACTTTTTTTTTGTTTCTTTTTTAAAGCTACATAAAGTTGAAGTGGAGTATCATTTTCTAAATCATATATGCCCCCTCTTTAGTTGTTCTCAGCCATGATCTTAATGTACGCTAGTCGCTTGCTCATGACGGACGCCGCAAGGGGTCAGAATAAGAAAGAAATGTTAAACTGATATGTTTTATTATTATTGTTACAAGTATTTCATTAATTAAAAGAAAATTAGAGTGGTTCTCTTTACCTGATGGGTCCACATCATGTTCCTGAACTTTTGTTATAGACTCATGTTCAACATGTTGAACACCCTCTAAATCCTGATCTGTAGTTGAAACACGAAAGGTTACATTAATCAATACACCAATTGAAATTAAATATGTTTAAGAGAACATGAGGGTGGTCCTCTTTACCTGATGGGGCCACATCATGTTCCTAATATTTTGTAGCCTGATCATGCTCAACACATTGATCACAATCTACATGCTCTAAAGTTGAAACATGAAAGCTTACATTAATTAATAATACACCAATTGTAATTAAATATGTTTAAAAGAACTTTAGAGTGGTCCTCTTTACCTGATGGGGCCACATAATCTTCCTGATCTTCTCTAGCCTGATCATGCTCAACATGTTGATCACACTCTACATGCTCTAAAGTACCGGGATGCACACCATGACCTTCATCTGCACGTTGTTCTCCACCCTCACTAGGTTGCATTCCAATGTCATGTGCAGTATTATCATTGCTTGAATGTTTAAAACAAATAGACATGTAATTACTTGATGGTGGAAATTAATATTGAATAGATTGCACAAGTATTCAATTTTAAATAAACTTTATTGAGTTTATTTACCTGTGTGTCAGATGCAGTGGAAGATTGTGTTTTCCCAGTCAGGACTCTTAGGTGTTCAGCCATGACTCAATAGCCTTGTTGGAAGAAAATATTCAGGTCCTCTTCTATGGGAACTCTATTGAATTTAGAGCCCTAAATTTTTGCATGAGATCATGAATTTTTCTTATATGGTGTGATAAAACCAAAATTGTTTTCAATTTGTTATAATTTGGATGCAATATTTCATTTATTGATACTTACAATTCGTGCGGCTAATTTCATATAACCACCAGAGCCAAGTTTGTGCTGCCCGTGCTTTTCTAGTCTTGTGTTTGTTGCCTTCGATGTGTCGGGAAGCCTATACAAAGTTTGAAATACATTAGATTATGTAAAAAGAAAGAGTAATCAGTATATAATTACATAGTTGATAGTATCACATACCTTCCTTGGCCCGGTGGTGTCTTTCCTTTTTTCTTTTCAGCCTCCTCCTTTCCATCCGACACCAGGTCCTTCCACTCCCTCTTCGGAATCATGGGGGGTCACTCATACTTTTTGTTCTTCTCTAAATGTGACCTATATTGGTCCCTCACATACTTTAGATAGGTACAACTTTCTTAAGGACCTTGGTTCGGTTGAATGTTTTATCACCGAACAACACAACTAAACAGTTAATGAGCTCATCTTTTAAATCTTGATTTTGGGCATTCCACCATGTACGTATGGTGGGCCTGAAGAGATCCAATGTAATATCACTTAGATGTTTATAAAAAACACCATTTCCTGAAAAATGATCATGGGATCAATAGTCTAAAAAGAGTGATCAATAAATAAATTTCAATTGGATTATATATAATAATAATTAAAACATTTTAAAGTACTTGGGACCTTCTCTATCTTTATGGGAACGAAATCCTCGGTCACCACAAGTGTGAACGAAATGTTCCTGTACTAGTAATATGGGAAGATCTCAGGAAATGCTGCTAAAACATCACTAGTACTAGCGGCCTCTACATCCCCAGGTACATGTCTTGACGCGATGTTCTGGCATGTGCTCATTGCCAGAGGGTGCATTAATGGATTCCTCGCATGGTATGCTGGCCGACATTTCAGACGAAAATATAGGCACGAATGATGGGGTCGATGATGGGATGTATGCGTAGGAAGATCAAGATGGACACTTGTACCAACCCCCTAATCCTCGTAGCATTTGTAGTACTGATCATGGCCGAGCATCATGAGGAGGCAATAACCCTGTAAAAACAACACATATTTTAGTTCATGACATAAAAGAGTACAAAATATAAAACCATGAATGAACTTATGTTATAATTAAAGACTCTCATGACAACTTACTTGCAAGTTTTGTAACTCATAATATTTTAACCCGCTCTCTTATCTCTGTTATCCGGTTTATCGATTATTGATCATAAATGTTGTAAATGATATTAATGCTTCAAACTTAAGATTCGTTTCATTGTTATAATGATCAAAATGTTATACTTTTCTATACATTCAAGCATTCTCTTGCCCCCTACCCTTTGCTCTCTCCCCCCTCCTTTTAAGAATTTTTTTGTCATAAAAGATTCACATTTATGTCTCATTTACACAAATTTATCTAAAGCGCTAGGAGTGAATAAATATATGTAAAAGATGATGGATTATGTCTAAACAACAACTTTCCATCTTATAGCTAATTAAATCCTTAATATTTGAATAGTTTAGAGCTCGAATAATACTTGTATATGCATGTGTAGCAATAAGGGAGCCTATGTGTAGCAAAAAGGGAGCTCGAATAATACAAACCTACACTCACATTGATATTTTTCAGCATTGCATTGAAGAAAAAAAATTCTCTTATACCTACCCTCGGTTAGACATGGAGGTATATAATATTGGTTTCTGGGTTTATTCTATAAGGAGTTAATTTCATAGGAAGACTAAAATCTTCTTAATGTCTTGTGTCAGGTGTGAAAGCATATGAATCACTTGTTGAAGGCACCATTTTGTATTCATCCAAAAACTGGTTTGTTATTTTTTTATGTTTCTTGCATGTGTTTTTTTTAGGCTCTAGAGATGTAGCTCGGCTCTTTCCTTTGCACTTTTCATCTATTTTGATGATTACAGTAGATTGTCCCCATAATTTTTCATGTAGATCTGTTTGTAACCTTATTTTCTACCAATCAATTTGTAAACCACTCACATATTAAGAACCATTTCACTAACTTGTAGTCATCCATTACTTTATATGTTGCAGGTTGTGTCTTTTTTCCAATAAATCCTGATGATTGCGAGAGCTTTAATCCTACAAGTGTACCCAATCTTTATCAAGTAAAAGTCTTACCTTATTTTATAGTACTTTAAATGGTTAATTGAAGGTACTTCTTTAGATCTGAGATAGTTGAACCCTAGATTAAAATATGGTATTAGATGGGTAGTATAATGATAAAACTGAGGTCCATTGAACACAAATTACGAACATAATTTATTGGACTATGAATAGTGTTACAATTATAATTATTTCTCCTTTACCTACCTCTGCATTAATGAAAAAGATAGCAGATATTGGAAGTTCATTACATGTCTCATGTATGTGATAGTATTTTAATTTTTTTTAAGTTGTTCAAGAGCTTCATTAGGTCAAGAATATGTTCTACAAGCTCTGTTCTCTTGACACTACTCAGCATTTTCCCTACACATTTTCTCTTCAATCTAGACGTTTCTTAACTCCTTCCCTTGTTAGCCCTTGGTTGTTCTCAAGTGTAATTCTTTTTCTATGCATCTTGCAGTCTGTATGTATGATCAGTCATCTCTTATGAAGCATGGATAAACTTTCATGGAATTGTTGTTGTAATTAGACAATTGCAAGTGTGAGAATAATCATTTAATTTGTATGGAAGTAATTCTTTTTCATATTATTTGACTTGGTATTGTAAACTTGTCTTTGCAGAATTCTCTCGGGGGGAACAATAGAACTGTGATGATAGGTAGAGTTGTTTCTTAACTCCTTCCCTTGTTATCCCTTGGTTTTTCTCAAGTGTAATGCTTTTTCTATGCATCTTGCAGTCTATATGTATGATCAGTCATCTCAAGTGTAATGATTTTTCTATGCATCTATGCATCTTGCAGTCTGTATGTATGATCAGTCATCAGTCTCCGCAATGGTACATTTCAATGAATATTTAAAAAAAAAAATTGCATTGTTTCGTCGCAATTTCGACGAAAACCACTGACGAATCACCAAAAAGGTTCGACAAAGCTGCTATAGCTACGACGAAGGCTTCGTCGTAACTCCTACCCATTTCATCACAATTTTGACAAACTTTTGGTGTTGTTTCAACACTACTCCTTGCCCATTTCATCAAAATGGCGACAAACTTCTGGTGTTGTTTCGACGCTACTCCTTGCCCATTTCGTTGAAATGGCAACGAACTTCTAGTGTTGTTTTGATGCTAGTCCTTTCCCATTTCATCGAAATGGCGACGAACTTCTAGTGTAATTCGTCGGTGGATACACGAATTTTTCTTCGATAGTCCGATGAACATCTGATTCATTTTATGATGCTGACGATTGACAAATCTGCATCGTTATTTTGGCATTTAATTCGTCCTCACCCTTTCGATGAAAAAATAGTGATGAAAATTTTTTCGTCATTTTGTCGCTTTTCCAACAAAGATTTGTCAAACAACTGACAAACATCCGTCGAAAAATGGTTTCAAATTCAGTAGTGACAGAGCCTAAAGTGAAGGACTGGAAATCTTCAAAGCTTTCACTTTTTTAAGTTTTCCATTCCTCTTGGGAATTCTTGATGATATGAGTTGGCTACTCTTTAGAGAGTTCTAAGAGTGTACTGGAAAAAACACCAACAAAATGGTGACTCTAGTGGGGAAATTCTCCACTCTCCAAACACAAATACTTGTATTGCAGAGTCAAATGGTGATGTAAATATGAACCTCTTGTTCAAATATTGATAAATTCTTGAACCTAGTAGAAGACTTGATTGCAACAAAGTTTGAAAGATCTAGAAATGACTCCATTGTGGAAGACAACCCAGAGCATATTCAATTTCTGAAGAAACTTCATTTGATTTGAAGTTGAATTCCTCCATGATAGGAGGTGGTGAATATGACTAAAGAACCTAATAAAGCTTCAATCAAATGTTCAGATCTACAGATTTAAAGGTAAAGGATAGTTAACTACTACAAAATTACAAGTACTCATAGAATTTAAGGAAAATTGATCATGTTTATGGAAAATTATGATAAATCTTCCATGCTCAATTTGTAATTGATTCCCTACTAAGTAAATTAGTAAGTTAAATGAGGGAATATTAGAGATAATTTAGCATGCATTTCAAAATGTGATTTATGAGAATGCAAATATCATGGGATCTTAAGTAAAATTTGTAGAAATTGTGCACTATAAAGGCTTAGGATTATAGTTGTTAGAGGAATTGGTGTAGCATTGTGTAGTTGCACTATAAATTTTTCAACTCTCTTTGTGGAGTAAGGATGGATTGTCAAGTTGCAACTTCTGGTGTGGATGTAAATCCAACCATACATAATGGACAGTCTTTGTCACAAGGGAATTTTAGTATTGAAAGGTACAGATCCATTATCTTTGATAACATTTATCGTTACCCAAATGTTATGCCACCAAAGGTCAAAGACAGGACACCAAAGTTCAATGGTGACAAATCTGAATCAGCAAACAAACATATGAAATATTTTGTTGATATGATGGGAGATTATGAAGTGGACTTCAAAGATGTCATGAAATTATTTTTTCAATCTTTGAGGGGAGATGCAAGAGATTGGTTCTCTTATCTGCTAGCTTCCTCCATTTATTCATGGGAAGAATTTAAGAAAGTGTTCATGGAACAATTTGGAGAAAGGGTTGATCCAGTTTTAATTAGACAAAAGTTCATGAGTATGGAGAAGGAAGAGGATGATTTAGTTCCTACTTTCAATCTCAGGTTTTTAAAAGTAGTAAGAGAGATCCCTGCAAGCATAAGACCAAATGATGTAGAATTTTTAATAGTGTATCTGGGTACATTTGATAAAAGGATGAGCTATATATTGAGGGACAAGGAGCCTAACACATTGCATCAAGCATACCAAATGGAAATAGATATTGAAAACAATTTGAACTATTCAATGATGAAAGGATTTGCATCGGCTAAGGTTGATTGTTCTAATCATTCTCATTCCAATACAACTTATAGATCAATTAGTGGAAGTGTGATTCAAGAGGATAAGCATCCTATCACACCAGTTTTCCCATTGTCACATTGTGGAAATTATTCAAAGAATCATGCTAAAACTCCACATGAGCAAGGTAAAGCTAACCAGTTATTCTCAGCTAAGAGCTTACAAGAAATGAAGAGGTATCAAGGGGAATCACCTTATGACTTGTTCTCTATATTTGTGGACACCTTATTAGAGATACCTAAGGATCTCAAGCCAGATGATTCTATATGTATTGATTTGTTTTGTGACATGTATCAATCAAGATTAAGTACTTTACCAAAGGAATTGAAACCTCACAACTTGAACCAAGTAGTTGATTGGATAAGGGTTGTAGAGGAGGCTAAGGATGAATACACAAGACAAGTGTCACTTCAAAGTGATACCAGTAGTTTTCATGATGAGGAAAAGCAAAGAACAATATTAGCAAATCAAAGGGATTTATCAGAGTGTCAACAGTTGGTTAATGATTGTTGTCATTTCACAAGTAACATAGAGGGATATTTTTGCAGCAATGATGGTGATGAAGATGTAGAGTTTGAGGACAAGGAAATAGTGCATGATTTTCATCCTTGGAATGTCTTATACCACTAAAAAATATGAACAATTCAAAAAGGAATCCCACATTATCCTGTAAGCAATGATGATGGTGCACAAATCCATGACCAAGGCGATGAAATTAAACTTGGTCAATCCTCTATTGATTACAATTCCTCTTATGATATTGAAGTCGAGTATCTTTCCTCTAGTAGAGGACATTAGAGGACATGTTGATAGCTTTGAAAGAATGCACTTGCTTGGAAGTGAAAAATTCTCTTCATGTGAAGAATTCTCTAAATGCAAATCAATAGTCTTCAATAAAAATGATGAAGAGGATGTTGAAAAAGTCTCTCTTTTCCCCTCAAGTGACTATACTAATTTTGAAAGCAACGATGATCTTAGAGATTGGGATCCTCATGTTGAAGAGGCAGGGGTATATGTGAAAATCACGAAGATATGGAAGAATCCTTTATTTGATGAACCTACATTAGAAAGTGAGGTTATAAATGATGACTCTTACTGGTGTAGGAGAAACCCACTTGTTGAGGAAAATTCTGATGAATTTGTGACAAGCTTTACTGGGGAATATTTTGGAGATAAATCAAATAGGGACCAACTTAACACTGAGGCCTATGACCTAGCCTTTGAAGATTTTAACTTCAATTCTATAGTTTCATAGCTACATGAAAGAGGCAAGAACCAAAATACAACTAAAATTTCTTACTCACATGTGATTGAGCAAATGTTATCTAACAATCACCAAAAGTGTAATCTAGATTTTCTGATATTGGAGTGTGATAATTGCTCACATGGTCAAGAACTTGAAGACCATAATAGTGGTTTTTAATGTAGCACTACTATTGAAAGAGATGTGGATGAGTATGCTAATTTTCCCATGGTACCTAGTCACGTGCTTGAAAAATTGGTTGTAGTGCCAACCACCCATGTTTCACATGATGATGTTTGCACTAACAGAGAAGGGAGCCCATTCTTGGGTGTTCAAGTGGTACACCAGGGTGAATGCATCTATATTGGAGAAACATCATTGTGCATTGATGAACAAGAGCCCTTTGATGAATTTGAAGAGCATGTTAGCATTATAGAATTGTTTTCCATGTGAAGTTCAATTCAAAAGTGTGGACAACTAGATGTATGATGTCATTCAGTATGAAGTTGCACTTGAGTTTTTTTCAAATACTCCCTTTTTACTAGATCTTATCATGGAATTATTTCCATCCCATAAGGACACCACTCATGATAAGCAAACTGAAGGCATGCCTAATTCTATATTTTTCTTCCCTGATCTTTTCAAGGATTGGCCAAGTATGAGCCAGAGTGTTTATGAAGTTTTCCAATTTGATCATGAACAAATTTAATTTGATGATATAATTCATGACATAGCATATGAATGTTTTATTTTCCCAATTAAATTTGATGTGCTTTTGGTGGAAAAGGCTAATGAACAAGGCAACATTTCAATAAGTGGAATAGTTGATGCTAGTTGCCTGGAATTACACAATGTATAGGTTGATCCATTACCAACATAGCAGGACAAAGTTTTTGACAGAGGGAAGAATCAATCTTGAATTTTGGGTGGCCATAGGCCTCCAATTTGAAGATCAAATCCAATTGTTCAAATGGGGATTTTGAGAATAAATGTCATTGTATAACTCTGTAAATAATGTACATAGGTTTGGTTTGGTTTGTTTTCTTTCTATTGCGTTTGCTTGCTTTGTTTGGGAAAGCTCCTAGGTTTTTGTGTTTCTACCTTGGTTTGCTTCAACCTGAGATCTGGATTCTCGCTATACTCATTGGGGGTATATGTCCCCGAGCATGAGCCATTGATGGAGCTTTTAAAATCTTGCGGGATTCTAAGAAATCATACTTGGATCATGATTTTCCAATATTTTGTAACCTAGGTTTGGCCATTTATTTTGGTTTGCAAGCCTTAACTTCATAAACATCATATCCCAAAAACTCTTCATTGTTATAATTTTTTGGTGAATTTCCCCTACCAATTTCTGATTATATAATTCATAACCTAAGCCTTTAGACACGTTGGGTTATCGAAACCTTCAGTTAGGACAAACGGTCACCATGCATTTTATCTCGCGCCAAATTTTTTCTAAGTTGGGCAAGTAATGTTCTAAAATTTTTATGTTGGCACCTTTAAGGGTCTTTCCATCATTGGCCTAGTTATGGCCCCCCTTTTATTACTAACATTTAAATGTGTGCAAGAATAGGAACCATTGGATTTAAGCATTAAATCCCCGCCACCCATCACACACCACACGGGTGTTAATGAAGGGTCATCCTGAAGCATTTCATCATCGTATGGAGCCCAACCCTTGTACCAGCCCCCAATAAATGATGGCAATGAAATCAATGATTGTAATGATGGATTAAGATTTAATCCCTACCATTCATCACACACCTCATGGTACATTATTAATTCCTACCTAACAACTTGCGAGGTGCATGAAATGGTGACACATAGTGTTCTCGACTACAGTGCAGAGAATAGTGGATCTCGTGGGATGAGTGACTTGGTGCCTAGTCAGATTTTTCTTATTGGCCAAAAGGTGACAAGCTATGATTCTAGGTTTTCAAACATGACTTCACCATATCTGGGTCGCTCAATTGTTCATCTCACTATTAAATCGATGACGTATATTTAAAATCAACAATGCACGCATGTGATATCCATTTTTTTCTACAAACATTGAAGCATTAATGGTGTGCTCTCCTCAGGGACAATCAAATTGATTCCTTATGCATGTGATGAATTAATTCCCATCCATTATTGAGAGTGATCTGCAAATCTCCAAGTACATGGGTTGTTAATGGTGAAGATATTGATGCTAGCCATTAATTAATCCCTTGAGCATGTGACACCAACACTGATGAACAAACATCACCAGAATTGCTCGATAAATAAGGATGAAGTGGTTGTCACTCTCACCATTGCATTCAATATTTAGCATCCTTCTAATTTTTTTCAAATTGAGGAGTTCTCAATTGTGAGCTTGAGAGATTACCAAGTATTGAAAAATGAGCAATTTTGTCAAGTCTAAGGTACCTATGAGGAGGTCGTCCAGACTAAACACATAGAAGTTTTTTGGCGATGCTTCTGAGCATGAGATGAGTGAACGTGCTCTAATTGTAGAAGACAAGGCCCCTATCAAAGGGCCTATGAGTGTTCCCTCTAGATGTAGTAGGAGGCTACAATACCAAGGAATTGTTGTTGAGAAGATGGAGGAGATGGGTAAGGAACCTACACAATTTTCTTCTAGAGCTTGCAGGAAGGTTAGGTATGGACATAGTTCCTTTAGATGACAGAATTCACTAGTTGATGTCACTGATAGCCCATCTGAGAGCGCTATTGAGACTAAATATAGTTATATGAAATATCTCATCAAGCTCAACCAAACCAAGGTCCATGGAGTGGAGATATTTTCCATTCCACAATTGACTGTCAGGACTCCAAGTGGACATGATGGTTCTATTCCTGGAAAAGACAAGGATGAGGAAGGAGTAGAAGTTTCTTCTCCATCTCTCGTAATGAAGCGAAGTGGGTGTGTGTATCATGGGTTGGTCGTTCCTTTGGTTAAGTGAATTGGTTTTTGGTTTTTTCAAATTTTGTGTTGTTTGATAAATTACTGTGGTGGTCGCTCTTGTTCTCCATGGGTGGTACTATTTTTTGGGGTTTTCATGTTGATTGTGCGGTTTCTCATAAATGTGTATGATGGATATATGGCCTAGTTGGTAGCTAAAGGGAATTTTGGCAGTACTTTGCATTTCCCTTTTTGATGATGGTTACAAATTTTTCTTTCTCATTTTCAATATGTGGGGAATTTTGAAATGCAACCCAAATTAGAGCTAAAATGAAACATTTCTTTCAAATGTAATTTTCATTTTGTGTCGGAAGCTTGTTTTACTCCCTTGCATTATAAAAGGGATATCATGGCTCATTTGCAAGGTTTTTGGTTTTTTGAATCTTTGGGTCCAGTATACACAAAGGGGTAGAAATTAGGAAGAATACCAATGAATAGAATAGTCGAATTGTCTCAGCTTTAAGTTATGCATATGTAAATCTTAAAATGTTTTTATAGAGATTATTGATATTGAAACAAATCTTATGCATAATACATCTAATCTCCTTCTGTAAATCATCTTGCAAATTTTGAATGAAATATCAAGAATATTTTGTTCATCGTCAAATACTTGGTTCGAATGTATGTCCTTGTTTCTACCTTGGTTCAAAGAATCAATTAAATGCTTTAATGAGATCATGAATTTGTGAGAATTTATAAAGGATTTGGTAAGAAGTAATTCTTTAAGAACAATGAGTTTTCATAATGTAAGGCATTATGAAAATAGTCCAAAATTATTAGAATTAAAGAATTTATATATTACCGATTGTAAGATGTGTGACTCCATTGCCCAATTGATGAAGACATTGATCTATTTGTTAAGGTATTTTCCATTTGAAGGATAATAATAGTATACCAAATTGTGGATTTAGGATTAGAACATAAATCACTTAAAAATTGTTGACCACGAGGCATGTGTGAGAAGTATTTCCTTGTTCTTGGTGAATTGACAAATATTTTCTTAAAGATTAGCAAACCTTTTGGTGGATCATGTGATTTACCCCTCATAGGAACTGATTTGTGAATTAATGTGTTCTAAATTGAATTAACCAAATTGGAACACAATTAGGAACACCCTCCTAGGTCCCACAAAGCCTAAAGTGAAGGAGTGGAAATATTCAAAGCTTTCACTCGTTAAGTTGTGTTATGCCTTGCATAACCACCCCATTTTATTCTAGATTAAAATAGGTCCCCCTTTGTCTTTTCCCTTTGGCCTTTGGTTTTCTGCCTTAAGCGTTTTCTTTCTGAAGTTATGTCGGAGGCGGAACTGGAACCAATACCGGACTTGCAATTTCCTTCTAAGTTCGAGTCTTGT
The DNA here is from genome assembly GCA_007258455.2 of Sequoia sempervirens. NCBI lineage: Eukaryota > Viridiplantae > Streptophyta > Pinopsida > Cupressales > Cupressaceae > Sequoia > Sequoia sempervirens. The sequence goes on from VDFB02000003.1 coordinate 610,140,864, forward strand.
TCCAACCCCGGTTTCGGTTCTGACAGACCTTGGTTTTTGTTTCTTTTGTTCTTTGTCGGAGTCGGGTCTGGAACCAAGTTCGGAATGTTGAACTTTCTCAAGTTCCTCATTTTCGTCCCGTCTTGGGTCTGACGCTTCCTTTTTCTTTGCTCTTTGTTGGCCTTTTGTTGGTTTGGGTCCTTTGCCTTAGGTCTTTTCTTTTCGGCCTTGGGCATTTTGTTTCTTGTGTTTTGGCGGGCTCGAAACCAGAACGGAGTCCGAGCTTGGAACTTCTTCCAATATCCATTTTTTGTTCCTTCCCCAGCCCCGCTCCTGCCGCTTTGGTCTTTTCTCCCTTGCGCGTATGTTCGCGTTGTTCCGCTTGTCCTGTTCTTTTCACTTTGTCGTGGGGTTGTCCTCCCCCTTTCCTCGTTCTCTTGTTTTTTTTTTCCTTTGTTCCTCCTCTTTTGGATGGTGTTGGAGGCGAGTTCGGAACGAAATCTGAACCCAAAACTTGGAGAAGTTTCTAGTTCAAATTTTGGTTCCAACCCCAGTTCTGCCTTGTTCGTCGCTCTGCTCCAGCTCCACCGGTGCTTTGTTCCCATCCATTGCGTTTTGGGTTTTCTTGCGGATGCAGATCCAGGACGGGGTATGAACTGGGGAGTTGTGATTGCTTCCATGGCTTGTTCCCATCCCGACTCCAATCCCAAGTTCGGTTTTCTTCCACCCCCACCATGCTTCTTGGAAGGGGATGTCGTTTGTGGGTCGTATTTTGTCCCGATCCTGGTTCTGTCGGGATTCGTCCATTTTTAAAGAGTGCGTTCCCATTCAGTTTTGACCCCGCCTCTGTCGGTTTTATGTTTATTTTTGATAAAATTGGAGGCATGATAAATAATGATATATCTTACTTGCCTTTGGGAACTAATGGAGACCTTGTTTTGCAGGATCCAGTCATGTGCATGAGGATATTCCTTAAAGATCTTGATGAGGGGTCTTGTCGACCGCCTTCAGGTGGGTTCTTATATTGCCATGAGGTTCTCTCTTCACCAAGAAGTCTTGCCAAGAGCCTAAAGTCTCACCAACACAGTGCAAAGAGTCTATCAGGTGTCTTCGGTGAGAGAATTAGTGTGTTACAGCAACAAAGGGATGAGCTAGTAAAGCTTTCGCCAAGGCATGGGGTGTCTATAGGACATCTTCCCGATAAGGGGAGGTTACAGCGAAACGCATATAACAAAAGATTCCATTTCGGTGTGACTGCAATAGGGTCTTGGTGACACTAGAATTTGGTGAAAGGAAATGAATGCGGCGAGAGGTCTCGCCGATGATCCAAGGTCACACCGAAACAAAAATAGAAGCTAGCGCGAGAAGGTCAACAAAGGATGTCAAGGAGACTCCAAAGAAAACAAGGGTTTCGCCATGTGGTCTCAGCGACCGTCTCGTGTCTTGCCGATAGCGGCGAATCCGCCAATGAAGGAACATATCATTGTAGATCTTGGCACCCGCCATGACGTCTTGTCGAAGGCGGATGTCTTTCCAACCGAAAGAGGGGGCCACCAAAAGAAATGAGAGTTCATTGAGAGGACACAATTTTTCCCTCTCGTCTGGCCGAGAGGAGGCATTCTTGCTGAGGGTCCTTGCGAGCTCGGTGTGATCTTTGTGGCTCACCGGAACGTCACACTGAGTGGCCCGTGCTACACCGATGAACGTGCAGAAGAGTGGATTTGGAGCGGGAAGAGCGCCAAACGAGGGAGAAGATGAAGTCGTGAGTCAAATGGACAGCTGTGAGGTCTGCTGACAGAGGAAGCTCAGCATTAATGGTGATATTTTGGGGCACTCAAGGCAGCTCCGCTGGAGGTCAAAAATGGACACGGAGGCCAGAAATAAGTGCGGTAGCTGTAAAAGATCTACAGATCTTTCCAAAAATTGATCTTCACCGACATGAGACAGCAAGGCTTCGGATTTATTATAGAGTCAACTTTTGTTAAAGATTTGGGCGCCAACTCTCTGGCCCACGAGATATTTTTGTAAACCCTAAAAACGGGAGCCGACATTCTTCTCAAGAAGACATATTTATGGCATTCTTGCCTCTTTGTAAAAAAGGTTCCAGAATTTTAGTGTTAGAACTCGTAGGTTTAGAGAATTGTTTTAAAAAGTTAGAACTGTTAGGAGTTAGTTAGCTAGTAGAAGGAGATTGTGTTGCATCTTGATTCTCAGTAATGAGAGCTTCTCTTGCCTTCTTGGTTAGCAGTTAGATTTCGGTATAAGCTGTAATGTATTTTAAATTTTTTTCTAGTATAAATGGAAGCAGTTTGAAGACATAGATTTCTCTGTACACTGGTGATTGTGCCAGATTTGTAAATGGTGCTTATCTGTCCCACGCATAGTAGAAGCAACCAGATTCAAATCCACTTCATATTGTGTTCCAGAATGGTATTTATCTCAAAGTTAATCATTTAATTTTGAAGGCTTTCAAGGAATGAAATTGTATTTTATTTTTTACTTAAATGGTAGTTTATAATTAGTTGTTAAAATCAGCACTGTGAATGAATGATATTGTGTGTTAATCACAAGTTAATTCTATTCTTCAATTTTAGTTAGCAAATTCCTTGAAGTTATCAAGTCTGGTTAAGGTTGGATGAACTATTGTTCTTTTCTGTTTCAAAACCCTGATCCATCTTTTTATATTTCTTTAAAACCCCTGGTTAGTATAGGATTTATTTCATGTTTGATCTTGGAGCAATCCAGAAGCCCAACACCAGCAGGCCCCTTGAATATTACTGTTGCATTGACCACTGAGTAACATTAGCACAGTTGAGACCCAACTACCAAGACCTTGGGAGCTAAGGCATCCATGTGCTTCCTTTCTCTTTCAAGAGAAGCCGAGTAGCGATACTATTTTTAGCATTATTGTGGTGTCAAAATCGCCATCAATAGGAACTAGCGCTAGAAGGAGGGCCTAGAAGGGAAAGTTGGATAAAGTTGGGTCGTCTTCCTCAGAAAGGCCCCGCAGAGTTCTTCGGTCAACTATGAATCCATCATTTTTTATAGAACTCAAGACCCCAACAAGACATAAGCATCACAAAACTAGGGCAACCATCATACCACCCTTACCAGCTCCGCTCACTCCACCAGTATTTTCACGAATACCCCATTGGATACCCATTTATCCATCTACCAATTCATCTCAATTGTCATCACAGCTCATTCAACCCATACAATAGCTGGATCAACCACCACCGCCGCCACCAATGGCATTCTTTCAGAATAATCCCTCTCCATTGGGGACTATCCTTGGAGGTTTTCATGACCTGCCTAAGAACCCTGAGAAATTTTTTCCTAAGTACATTCATGGTGAATCAAGGAGTGTTGAAGAGCACATACAAGCTTTTAAGGATGCTTGTACTAGAGCTCAGATAGCCCACCAGGATGTAGTTTGTAGGTTGTTTCCTTATTCCTTAGGGGATATGGCCTACAATTGGTACCTTAATCTCCCTCAAGGCTCCATTCTGAGCTGGAAACACTTGGAAAATGCTTTCATTAATCAGTTTAGAATCTATGTGGACCCAACTCTTTTGTATCACCAATTCGCTACCATCAGAAAGGAACCAGGTGAACCTTTGCCTTTATTCAATACCAGGTTCCAACGAATGTATAAGAGACTGCAAGATCCCTATCAAGTCACTGAGGACAGTGCCATTCAGGCATACTTTAGGGTTATAGACCCTTTGCTAGGTTTGTTCCTACAAAGGACTTACCTACTAGCTGAAATTGATTCTCTATCCAAAGTCTATCATCTGGCTATTAAGCTGCAGCAACAAACCATTTTTCAACAAGGAGGCCTAGGAGGGGGTTTCCCTTCAATAGGCTATTAGATGTCTAGCCCAACTCCTCTATTTAGCAATGTCCCAGGAATGTCTCATTTACATTATGGGCCTATGTCTGAATTGTAGACCCAACCACTTGTTCAATTCTTTGCTACTGGAAATCCTAATCTCTTTCAACAACCACAGGTTCCTCAAAGTTCCCATGGTCATCCTAACAAAATTGGAACACCAAGTCAAGGTGGTTAGCCACATGTTGCTAAGAGCGTGGAAAGTGAGAAGACAGTCCAACTTATGAACGAGGTAGAGACCCTGAAGAAAACGTTGTCTCAAGTTACCAATGATATGGCTCAGCTCCGTTTGAACCCCTCTCAAAGCCAAGGGAACTACCCTAATCAGAACAGCAACAATCAAGGCACTTATCAGAGCAACAACAACTACAACCAAAGAGGTTATCAAAGCCAGAACAGAGGGTATAATCAACACCCAAACAACAACAAGCAATGGAATATAGGGCCTAATAATGGTGGACTACCTCACAACTATCAGACAAATCAAGAGAGAGCACATACTGCAAATGTGGTCGATTTGAATTTCATGACCAATTGGTGCAGGTTGCATGATATGGCAACCCACTCTGAGGTAAACTGCCCTCATATGGAGAAAGTTGTTAAGATGGCACACAAAGATGCTCACACATTCCAGGGGAATTCACACAAAGGAGGTGACCCAGTGGATACTGCAATGACTTACAAGCTCTTCGAGGAGGAGCCCTCATTCCCAAGGCAAGAAGAAAATCAACCAAAAGAGGATTCATATGATGCCCAAGCTTTTCAAATGAAGGGAGGACACTTCCTGAGAAATCGAAGTAAGGGGCCATTCACTACATCAGCACCTCCTAATCACATGGTGCCCCCAAATCAAGGTGCTGATAATAATCCTTCTCCACCATGAGGCCCGCCTGATCTCCATAACAGGGGTAATTCCTCTGCTGTTTTCAAAAGTAATTTAGGCTATAATATAGAATTTGACATCGTTTTTGAGATGCAGAAGCAGAAAAATTATTTGTCATATTTTGACATTTTGAAGTGGTGCCCTACTCAAAGGGAGATAGTGTTGAAAGTGCTGGAACAAGCAGATAAGGAAAAAGGAAAGAGTAAGGTTACCTCCCTTGCAGACATGAATGCAGCCTTGTATAGAAGTAAAGTAGGTACTCCACCTTTCCTTTTGAGTTTAAGAATTTCAGGCAAGAACCTACATAACTGTTTATTGGATTCAGGAGCTTCAGGAAATGTCATGCCATTTTCTGTGTGTAAGAAGTTGGGATTGGACCCCATTCAGACAAATAAGAAGGTCATTTAGCTGGACAAAATAGAGGTCAATGTAGTGGGGGAGTTAAAGAACATACATGTCCAAGTTGGCTCTGATCCTAGGATCCTAACTAACATAGACATCCAAGTGGCTGATATTCCTGAGACCTATGGTATGTTGCTAAGCCGAGATTTGATGAAGAATTTAGGGGGGTATCTTTCCCTTGACTTCACATATGTGGCTATCATGGAAAGGGATTCCTAATCAGATCAGGATTGAGAGTGAGCCTCACCTCAAGCATATCATTACTGAATATGATTGCCACAATGAGGTAGCTTATTTTGAAACTGAAATAGGTGTGTATAAAAGAGATGAAATTTTAACCTTCTCCATTCTTGATCCTAAAGACCTGCCAATACCTGGGTTCCCTGATCCTATAATTAATGAAAACCAACAAGCATTGGTCAGAAAACTACAACAAGATCAGCTGGTTTTGGGGAAAAATGTAGATTTACAAAGTCTCTTGCTCCCTAATTGGTGCAGGGTACATTATCAAAGTCATTCTGAATTGACTTGTTAGTCCTGCATTGACATTCTAAAACATGTTTCCCAAGCTGAGGAAGCTAGAACAAGTTGCCCCAAGACCATTGTAGACTGCTTCCCATTTGAAGCCAAGGAAGCGACCATGTTAACCAGGGATGCAACACTCACAAAAGAAATCCCTCCTCAAATTGAACCTACCCCAGACACACTTCTGAATCAGCATACTAATGAGGAGCAGCCCCAAGGTTTGCTTGATACCCCTGCACCCACAGATATACTAAAATCCAAGGGGTTAACTCAAGAGATGAGTAAATATCAAAAGGACAACCTTGGGCCACATGATACATCTGAAAAGGGATTAGGAATTATTCTTGAGAATCCTACTAAACAACCAGTCCATGTATTTAATTCAAAAGAATCAACTCCAACCTGTGATCAGTTGTGGACCCTTACCTTTGATGGATCCAAGTCCAAGACCAGTTGTGGTGTTGGAATTGTGCTAACCAGTCTGAAAGGGAAAGTTTTTTTTTGCTTCTTACAAGCTGCAATTCGGGTGCACTAATAACATAGCTGAATATGAAGCCTTAGCTCGAGGATTAATGTTTGCACACAAGAAGAGAGACACAGCCCTGATGGTTAAGGGAGATTCAGAAGTGGTTGTCAAGCAAGTGCACAGCTAGTACACCTACCACAATAAAAGGCTGGCAGCATATAGAAACAGGGTATGGAATCTAATCGAAGACTTTGATGCATTTGGGATCAGCTTAATCCCTAGAGAAGAAAATCAGGTAGCTGACTCACTGGCTATTGCTGCAAGCACCTTGGAGCCTATACAAGGCTCCAAATTCAAAAGATTCTCAGTGGAACTGATGTCCACCCCAGCTGTTCCTGACAATATCAAGAATTTCCAAGTCTTTGATGATGATAGACATATTCTAGATTTCTTAGCAAGCTCGGATGTTTTCAAGGGGCAAATTATTGATGAGTCCAACAGAGATCAAGAGGATTGGAACCCTGAAGAATGTGATGCAGAAGAGGTTCTTAATCTGAAAATTAATAACATTCCCAAGGGAATGGTTGCTCTAGAGAGAATCTTTGACTCAGATATGAGGGCTCGAGAGAAGGCATCAGCTGAAGAAAAGGGAGGAGAATATGAAACAGTTAACTTGGCCGACTCTGGCCCTGAAAGGAATGTCTATATAGGGAAGGCTTGCCCTGAAGCAATTAAAGATGACATATTGAGGGCACTAAAAGAGGATATTGTTGCGATAGCCTGGGGGTATGAGGACCTCCAAACATTTGATGCTTTGGTTATGACTCACACTATTCCCTTGAAGCCCAAAGCTAAGCCCTTCCGACAGAAGCAGCGCCTTGTCAATGCCTTGATTGAGCCATTGATTTATAAAGAGGTTCAGAAATTGTTGTCAGCAAGGATAATCTTCCTGATGTTCCATTCAACCTGGGTGGCTAACCTAGTCCCGATTCGTAAGAAGAACGAGGAGATTAGGCTGTGTGTTGACTTCAGAAACCTGAATAGAGCCTCTGAAAAGGATAACTACCCACTCCCTTCCCTAGATGAGGTATTACAGACTATTAATGGAGCTCAAATGATGTCATTCTTGGATGGTTACTCTGGATATAATCAGGTCATGGTCAACTTTCAAGACAGGATGAAGATGGCTTTCACCACCAAGTGGGGGACGTTCGCATATAGAAGGATGCCATTCAGCCTAATAAATGCTGGAGCAACTTTCCAGCGTGCTATGGACATAGCTTTCAAGGATCTAATTGGAAAATGCATTATTGTTTACATAGATGACCTAACAGTGTTCTCCAAGGACCGACTGAATCATGCTACAGATTTAGCCCAAGTTCTTCAAAGATGCATCAAGTATGGAGTCTCCTTAAATCCCAAAAAGTGTGTTCAGAGTTTCTGAAGGGAAGCTCTTGGGACATATAATTTTAGAAAAAGCAATAGCCATCGACCTAGAGCGAGTTGGGTCCATCCTCAAGATAGCCAGGCCAGGAAGTAAGAAGGAGATGAGATCCTTTTTTGGAAAGATCAACTTCGTGAGGAAGTTTATCACAGGCTTTGCAGAAATCGTGAAGCCCTTGAAAGAGATGATGAGGAAGGATGCCAAAATAGAGTGGAATGATGAGATGAAGGCTGCCTTTTCTCAAGTCAAGTGATCCATCTCAGAAGCTCCAGTCCTCACTAGCCCTGACTATTTGAGGCCGTTTTATATTTATTCTTTTGCCTCTGAACACTCGTGTGCAGCTGTATTAACTCAACAAGGAGAAGGGTCAGAGGAGAGGCTGATTGCTTTCATGAGTTCTCCCTTCAAAAACGCAGAAATCAGATACCCACCTCTTGAGAAGAAAGATTTTTCACTGGTCTGAGCTATAAAAAAATTCAGGCATTACATCCTCCGAAGTTAGATTATTGTTGTAGTTCCTAATGCTGTTGTCAAGTCTCTACTTATGCAGAGCGAACTGGGAGAAAGAAGTGGGAAATGGATGGCCATCTTGCAAGAGTTCAATTTAGAGATACACCCTATGAAACTTGTCTGAGGTTCGGGTCTGTCTAAATCTATGGCTGAGGCTGGTAACAACGTTATTTGTCAACAATATACTACTCAGTTTTTTTTGAACAACCCATGGTATGCTGATCTCATTTCTTTCATGCTCAATAACTGGTGTCTGAAGGGAATGAATACCACTTAGAGGAGAGCACTAAGACTGAAAAGCTCACACTATATGTTTAAAGGAGGGATCCTATACATAAATAATTTTGAAGGAATGTACTTAAGATTCCTTGATCATCAAGAGGCCAAGCAGGTGATTTTTGAGTTTCATGGGAAACATGGCACAGGTCATGGGTCTACAGATTCTTTGGCACACCAAGTCCTCTGATCTGGTTATTACTAGCCTTGTGTATTCAAAGATGCCCATCAGCATGTGAGAACATGTCACACGTGCCAGGTTGTTGCGCCAAGGGAACGCCATGCAGCCATGCCATTGCAGCCCGTCTACGAGATGAGGCCATTTGCCCAGTGGGTACTAGATTTTATTGGAGTGATTAACCCGAACTCTTCTGCAGGACATAAATTCATCTTGACTACCATTGACTACTGCACAAGGTGGACAGAGGCCATACCCTGCAAGAACAACACCACAGAGGTAGTGATCAAGTTCCTCACCGAATGCATCACTACAAGGTTTGGGGTACCTTTCGCTCTGGTATGTGATAATGGCTCTGCTTATTCTTCTACCGAGTTTATTTCTTGGGCCTATGATCACAACATTGTCTTGAAGTATTCATTAAATTATTACCCGCAAGGAAATGGATTTGCAGAGTCAACCAATAAGAATCTCTTAGGGGTGATTAAGAAATTGTTAGAACATAACCCTAGAGACTGGCACACCCAGCTTAGATTCGCATTATGGGCAGATAGGACTAGGATTAAGGCTGCCTTAAACACCTCACCATTCAAGCTGGTATATGGCCAATAGCCTATCTTTCCTATCCATCTGCAAATACCTATCCTTGAATTCATGCAAAAATTTTACTCTAAGGACAATAGGATAGAAGTCAGATTGGCCGCTTTGTTGAAATTAGAAGAGGAGAGAGATGTCATCTTGCAGCAATTCTTTAGGGACCAGGTTGTTGTCAAACGTTGGTTTGACAAAAGAGCCAAAATCAAGGCCTTTAGGATATCAGACCTAGTGCTGCTGTGGGACAAAGCTAGTGAAAAGAATGGCAGTCACCAGAAATTTGACAAACTTTGGCTAGGTCCTTATCAGATTGCTGAGATCTTAGGAGAAAATGCTTTCTGATTGAGTAATTTAACTGGAGAACCTGTCCCCTTGCCTATCAATGGACAATTTCTTAAACACTATTTTGAATCATGAAGATTGGCATTTTTCTAGGTGGTGTGTTTGTATAAATAATTTCTGGTTGTAAATAGTCCCTGTGTATATTTCATTGTTCTTTGTGTAAATAGTTCACTTTTTGTTTGTTCTCTTCTCCTGCTCTTTGAGTTTTCTTTGTTCTTTGTTTTTTGTTTGCCTTCTTCTTTGGGGTTGATCTGTTTCTTTCCCTTTTTGAAGTGATGGGTTGTTATCTGAAGAATGCTTTGGTCATTAGGAGAGAAGTGGTTTAGATATTTTTAGGTTTCCTGATTGGATGATTTTGTCCTCAATTTGTTGTTTCATGCTTCTTGTTAATAAAAGTTGTGGAGAGTTTTGAAACAAGGTGCCAAGTAGGTAACCTTCATCAGCTCCCCTGAATCTGTCACAAATTATCAAGATCATTTCCTCTTATAAGGGGTATATTTGTCCTAGGACTATGGTGTTGTAAGATTTGAGTGAAAAATCTGATCTCCCAAGTGTTGTTATGAGGTCCATGGTAGTTTTCAATCTAGATCAGATGTTAAACATCTAACATATTGAAAAGAAAAAGTAGAATTAAAAAAAATATCTGGAGCTCCAAAAGAAAAGAAAAGAATTATCAAAAGAAAAAGAGGATTCAATATGAATGGGTGATTCCAGTATCTCTACCGGGGCTATGGACGCCTGTCTGGCAGTAGAGCAATGCTATGAGAAAACTAGAGGTATCTCCGTCGGGGCTATGGACGCCTGAATGGCAGCGAAGCAATGCCCGAGATATCATTGCACAAAGGAAATCAACTCATGTAGCTCAAATCCTGCACATTGTTGTCTGAAAGATGAGGAAAACTTTATAAAAGAGTGTTGCACAATCAAGCACACACATAGATTCAGGGGTAGCCGTTGATTGACTTACATATGAGATTATAGCTCTACCTTGCTTGAAATAGCTGACCCAACTGGAGTTGTAATGTTTATGAACCAAAGTTCTGGGTAGTTGAATCCTTCAAATTCATGAAAATGATTAAACCATTTTCCCAGCTGAGTCGCCATTTGTTATGCCTTGCATAACCACCCCATTTTATTCTGGATTAAAATAGGTCCCCCTTTGTCTTTTCCCTTCGGCCTTTGGTTTTTTGCCTTAGGCGTTTTCTTTCCAAAGTTCTGTCGGAGGCGAAACCGGAACCAATACCAGACTTGGAATTTCCTTCTAAGTTCGAGTCTTGTTCCAACCCCGGTTCCGGTTCTAACAGACCTTGGTTTTCGTTTCTTTTGTTCTTTGTCAGAGTCGGGTCCAGGACCAAGTTCAGAATGTTGAACTTTCTCAAGTTCCTCATTTTGGTCCCGTCCTGGGTCCGACCCCACCCTTTTCTTTGCTCTTCGTTGGTCTTTTGTCGGTTTGGGGCCTTTGCCTTAGGTCTTTTCTTTTCGGCCTTGGGCGTTTTGTTTCTTGTGTTTTGGTGGGCCCGGAACCGGAACAGAGTCTGAGCTTGGAACTTCTTCCAATCTCCATTTTTTGTTCCTTCCCTGGCCCCGCTCCAGCCGCTTTGGTATTTTCTCCCTTGCGCGTCTATTTGCGTTGTTCCGCTTGTCCTGTTCTTTTCTTTTTTCTTCTTTTTGCTTTGTCGTGGGGTTGTCCTCCCCCTTTCCTCGTTCTCTTGCTTTTTTTTTTCCTTTATTCCTCCTCTTTTGGATGGCATCGGAGGCGGGTTCAGAATGAAATCTGAACCCGAAACTTGGAGAAGTTTTTGGTTCAGATTTTGGTTCCAACCCTGGTTCCGCCTTGTTCATCACTCTGCTCCAGCTCCACCAGTGCTTTGTTCCCATCCGTTGCGTTTTGGGTTTTCTCACGGATGCGGATCCGAGACGGGGTATGAACTGGGGAGTTGTGATTACTTCCATGGCTTGTTCCCATCCCGACTCCAGTCCTGAGTCTAGTTTTCTTCCGCCCCTGCCAGTCTTCTTGGAAGGGGATGTCATTTGTGAGTCATATTTTGTCTCGATCCTGGTTCTGCCGGGATTCATCCATTTTTAAAGAGTGTGTTCCCATTCGGTTTTGACCCTGCCTCCGCCGGTTTTATGTTTTTGATAAAATTGGAGGCATGATAAATAATGATATATCTTACTTGCCTTTGGGAACTAATGGAGACCTTGTTTTGTAGGATCCAGTCATGTGCATGAGGATATTCCTTAAAGATATCGATGAGGGGTCTTGCCGACCGCCTTCAGGTGGGTTCTTATATCACCATGAGGTTCTCTCCTCGCCAAGAAGTCTTGTCGAGAGCCTAAAGTCTCACCGACACAATGCAAAGAGTCTATCAGGTGTCTTCGGTGAGAGAATCAGTGTGTTACAGTGACAAAGGGATGAGCTAGTAAAGCTTTTGCTAAGGCATGGGGTGTCTATAGGACGTCTTCCCAATAAGGGGAGGTTACAGTGAAACGCATATAATGAAAGATTCCATTTCGGTGTGACTGCGACAGGGTCTTGGCGACACCAGAATTCGGCAAAAGGAAATGAATGTGGCGAGAGGTCTTGCCGATGATCCAAGGTCACGCCAAAACAAAAATAGAAGCTGGCACAAGAGGGTCAACCAAGGATGTCGAGGAGACTCCAAAGAAAACAAGGGTTTCGCCATGTGGTCTCAGCAACCATCTCGTGTCTTGCCGATAGCGGCGAATCCGCCAATGAAGGAACATATGATTGTAGCTCTTGGCGCCCGCCATGATGTCTTGCCGAAGGCGGATTTCCTGCAGACCGAAAGAGGGGGCCACCGAAAGAAATGAGAGCTCACCGAGAGGACGTGATTTCGCCCTCTCGTCTGGCCGAGAGGAGGCAGTCTTGCCAAAGGTCCTTGCGAGCTTGGTGTGATCTCCATGGCTCGTTGGAACCTCACACCGAGTTTCCTGTGCTACACCAACGAACTTGCAGAAGAGCGGATCTGGAGCAGGAAGAGTGCCAAACGAGGGAGAAGATGAAGCCGTGAGTCAAATGGACAACTGTGAGGTCTGCTGACAGAGGAAGCTCAGCATTAATGGCGATATTTTGGGGCACTCGAGGCAACTCTGCTGGAGGTCAAAAATAGACACGGAGGCTTGAAATACTTGCGGTAGCTATAAAAGATCTACAGATCTTTCCAAAAAATGATCTTCACTAACATGAGACAGCAAGGCTTCAGATTTATTGTAGAGTCAACTTTTGTTAAAGATCTGGGTGCCGACTCTCTGGCCCATGGGATATTTTTGTAAACCCTAAAAAGGGGAGCCAAAATTCTTCTCAGGAAGACGTATTTATGGCATTCTTGCCTCTTTGTAAAAAAGGTTCTAGAATTTTAGTGTTAGAACTTCTAGGTTTAGAGAATTATTTTAAAAAGTTAGAACTGTTAGGAGTTAGTCAGCTTGCAGAAGGAGATCGAGTTGCATCTTGATTCTCAGTAATGAGAGCTTCTCTTCCCTTCTTGGTTAGCAGTTAGATTTCGGTATAAGCTGTAATGTATTTTCAAAGTTTTTTTAGTATAAATGGAAGCAGTTTGAAGACACAGATTTCTCTGTACACTGGTGATTGTGCCAAATTTGTAAATGTTGCTTATCTGTCCCACCCACAGTAGAAGCAACCAGATTCAAATCCACTTCATATTGTGTTCCAAAATGGTATTTATCTCAAATTTAATCATTTGATTTTGAAGGCTTTCAAGGAATGAAATCGCATTTTATGTTTTACTTAAATGGTAGTTTATAATTAGTTGTTAAAATCAGCACTGTGAATGAATGATACTATGTGTTAATCACAATTTAATTCTGTTCGTCAGTTTTAGTTAGCAAATTCCTTGAAGTTATCAAGTCTGGTTAAGGTTGGATGAACTATTGTTCTTTTCCGTTTCAAAACCCTGATCCATCTTTTTATATTTCTTTAAAACCCCTGGTTAGTAAAGGATTTATTTCATGTTTGATCTTGGAGCAATCCAGAAGCCCAACACTAGCAGGCCCCTTGAATATTACTGTTGCATTGACCACTGAGTAACATCAGCACAGTTGAGACCCAACTACTAAGACCTTGGGAGCTAAGGCATCCATGTGCTGCCTTTCTCTTTCAGGAGAAGCCGAGTAGCGATACTCTGTTTAGCATTGTTGTGGTGTCAAAATTGCCATCAACAAGTTGGTCATTCCTCTTAGGAATTCTTGATGATAGGAGTTGGCTACTCTTTAGATATTTCTAAGGGTGTACTGGAAAAAATGCCAACAGAGATGAAGAAAATGATGTCAGGGTCTTGTCTTGTACATAATTTATCTCAAATGATAATTTTGTTGATTCAAATAACTCAAGGATTTTTTCCTAAGGATGAAGAAGGAAGAGTTCCAAGAAAGGTTGAATAAATCCAAAGGAGAGGTAAACACAAATAGAGAAAGTAACAAAGGAAATTTTGAAAAAGGTTGACTTCAAAATCAACAATATCACTCTTGCAAAAGGAAGGAAGATGGTGCAAGAAGTTGGTTTACTTCTCTTACTAGATTGGGATATAGCCTCTTCCATAGCCTTGGACAGAATTGGAAGACATTATGAAGAGGTTTTTTCTATTGAAGATCAAGCTGAACATGTATACTTTGGGTATGGTTTTAACACAAGGTATAAAATATTAGCTATTTTGGCTATGACCCCATCCATAAATAATCCACAAGTGGCAGGAAAAATTAAGGAGCTAACTTAAAATTTAATTGTTAAGAGATTGTTTGACACTTCCCCCTAAGAAACTTCTCTTGATATAACCACAATCTTGTTTATTGAAGCCGCTACAAAGAAGCTCTAAGGTAATTATGACAAGCTCTATGTAAATCATATAAGGTCGATGTCAGAATACAATAAGGTACAATAATTAATACAATCTCCATAAAGTATTATTGCACCAATTATTACCTCATCATAGTATGCTCTTGTTCCAATGATCTTTGCAAATGTACATAAATAAGATGATGCTTTGTCCTTTAAACTTAAAGAGGTGGAGGAGAAATTGAAAGAATCTAAAGAGGACAAGAACAAAAGAATAACTGATTTGGTAGATGGCCTAATTGAATATAGGGTATAAAAATAGTCAAAATACTTGAGGATACTTGGAACTGATACAAGAGATTAAAAAATGCATATGCAGAATATTTTCTCCACCAAGATAACTTGAATGCTATTTTAGGCTAATGGATTTTAAGTATTTCCTTAATGCAAGAAGCTTACAAGGGTTCCAAGTTTAACCCTAACATTCTAGAAGGTTTTGTAAACACATATCAAATTATTGGATCACTAGGATAAGATATTTTATATAAGATAAATTTGGAGCAACAATTGACAAGAAATCTCAAGTTTCTAAAAAATATTGAAGATAAGACCATGTCATGAATTTTGGAAAACAATGGAAATATCAAGCTACTTGACTAGTGGAAGAGTGATTTTATCATAGTTGTCCCTTCTCTTTCCTTATTCATTTGTGATAGTGGGGAACCAAAATCACTACTATTGAATAATGCTTTAGATGAATTATTTGAATTGGAATTGTAGATAACCTAAATTTTCTTGAGTGGATAACAACACTATTTAACTTTCACCCTACTTCCCTAAATGATTAAATAATACATTATTATTTAATTATTGTCAAATTTTATATTTGTATATTAATTAAGTGATTTAACAAATTATTTAATTAATTCATCCTCAATCATCATTTCTAACTAATTAAATAAATCTAATTTATTTAATAAATGTCCTAATAAATAACCTTATCTGTCCTAATTAATTAAATAAACATCAATTATTTGATTATGTCACTAACATGACTTATTCATCTAAGTTAATTAAATTATTATCATTATTAATTTAACTAAGCCACTTTCCCTTCCCCAAATTTGAATAATTA
This sequence comes from Sequoia sempervirens, assembly GCA_007258455.2. Lineage (NCBI taxonomy): Eukaryota > Viridiplantae > Streptophyta > Pinopsida > Cupressales > Cupressaceae > Sequoia > Sequoia sempervirens. The sequence continues at coordinate 610,156,303 of VDFB02000003.1, forward strand.
AATCAATTATTCAATTTTCCCCAAATCACTCAACATGGTCAGCAAATAAATCTATCATTATTTGTCAAATTCAAAAACAACTTGCACATTCATCTATAATACTAATTAATTATCCTCACCCCTTTTTGATTGAGTAAATAATGACCATTGATTTCTCACTCTAATTGGTTAACTAACCCATCTATTTCCTAACTCAACCTGACTTTCTCAATCCCTCTAAACAATCAACCTAATTTCTTCAATCCAATGAATCATTCCAATCTAATCCCACTAATTTTCCAATTAGTTCCCATAATTGGATCATTTAGAGGAATTAACTAACCAATCAATTTCCTCTCAATGATTCTCAACCATTGATCATGATTTTACATTGTTGAATCTCAACCGTTCATCTAAAATCTGAAAATCTATAAAAACAACCTTCTTTCTTCTCAAAAATGATTGGAGAATATGGAGAATTTTTGGAGAGGCTATGTCAAAATATCCATTGAAGCACATTGAGCACATTTACATCTTTGATCACCATTAACACATGCTTTGAAGCTTTTGCAACAACAATGGAGGCTTCATATTGGTTCAAACATGATCCAACATTGATACAAATTGCACTTCGACATGGGATGGTATAGTTGTATTTCATGAATTCATTTACTATTTCTTGCGTATGCTTACCTTTATTGATTAAATTCATTACTTTACAGTTCATTCGATGAGTATGGTTGGAATTTTTACTTTTTCTTTGATTTTATTTGATTGATTCATTGTTATTTTCCTATGTTTATTTTTCCCCTTACATAAATTTGCATGCCCAACAGGACTTGGGTCCCTAACACTAATGTTTTTGTAAGCTTTTGAGAGTAGTTATAGGTTCCAAAATGCTAACATCTTTTTGCAAGAAAAACTATTGTTATTTGGCACTCGAAATTCTTAGAATCTAAATGTGACCATCATTTTTACCACAGTTGTACTAAATCCAACCGCTATCATACTAAATCCAACTACTATCATCCTAAAAATAGCCGCTATGATTTTGTAATTTTTAAGTTTTAATAGGTTTTTTGACTGTGCAAGAATAGGTCCTTTATCATCCTAAAAATGACCACTATCATCCTAAAAATGATTGTTATCATCCTAATAATGGTCATTGTCATCTAAAGAATGATTTTAGTAATCCTAAAGAATGACTGCAATCATCCTAAAGAACAACCACACTCATCCTAAAGAGAAACTACTACTATAAAAATGTGTCACTATCATTTTTTAAAGAACAACCGCTACTATAAAAATGTGCCACTATCATTTTTAAGAATGATCACTATCATTAAAATGTGTTGCTATTGGCATATCTTCAAATGACCATATCTTGGTCATACAAAAGTATTTTTTAGTGATTTTTTTTAAATGGGGTAGAATTTCATGCTCTTTTCAATGGTGCAAGTGGTTTCCAATTTTTGTAAAGTTAATTTTTTCCTTGATGCACCTAAAGTTAACTTACATTGCAATTTGGTCGAGGTTGAGGGTTTTGATGCTTCATCAATTTTCTAACCCTAATTACTGATTTTTTTTTGTTTGTAATATTTTTTAACATTGTTGGTGCAACCCTTGTAGGATTATGGTGTGTTTTCATGAGAACAACTAATATTTTCTTGCAGAGTTGATGAACGGTCCAAGGCCTTTCAATTTTCAAAGCATTTTTAGTTAAAACATTTCATTTTGGTGTACCTAAAAAGAACCCAAAAATATCACACTTCATTTTTGGTGCATTTAAAACTAAACAATCAAATCCCACATTTCATTTTGGTGCTCTTAAAACTAAATAATCAAATCTCACATCTCATTTTGGTGCTCCTAAAATTGAACCTAAAAATCTCACATCTCGTTTTGGTGCTCCTACAATTGAACCTACAAATCTCACATCTTGTTTTGGTGCTCAAAAAATTGAACCTACAAATCTCACATCTCATTTTGGTGCTCTTAAAAGTGAACCTAAAAATCTCACATTTCATTTTGGTGCAATAAAAAAAACAACACAACTTGTCTATTTTTCTTTTGGTGCATTAAAAACTTGGTTACAATATTCATGGTTAAATTTGGTGCATAAAATTGAACTAATCATTTTTTCTGATTGCAAATGGAATTTCTTGCTTGAAGTCTCAAATGTTTTGAACTTGGTGCATCTAAAAAATGAATTGGTATTTTTACACACTTCACTTTTGGGCTTAAAATGAAATTTCTATAAATTGTATATTGTGTTAACCATGCTTGGAAAATCAAGTGTGTATCCTCTCCCCTTGTGTCTTTGGACGATCCTGGGTGACGAAAATCTGCATTCATTTTTTCATCATTACCTTTAGATTGGGCTTTCCTAAGAGACACATCCCAAAAGGAGAATTCAAAGGTGACCCAAAGAGGTATTTCCCTAAGGCTGCTATATAAATTGGCTTCGGTGAAAACTTGGGTCTAATCGATGACTACTTGGTTGATAGTTCCATTCAGAATGGGGAGGTATCCACATTAGTGTGAGGTATAATCAGTTCCCTAGTAGGAGTGGTTAAAGCCTTAAGTGATTTTCTAGACATTAGCTAGGCGTCGATTCCCCTAAGAAGTGACTAAAAACTTTATGGTAGTTTTCCCACTTTATTGATTGAGATATTCTACTTGGCGACATGGTTCAGTGCAAGGGATGAACAACATACCTTGAAGATACTTTACTCACCATATGAACTCCCCTGAGTTGAGATAGAAATCCCTGACTTAGCATAAGTTACTTATAGCTTTCTAGGGAAAGGGCGATTTGGGTTACCCTTCCATTCAAGAAGGCCCCTATCTATCCACTCTCAAAATAATTAAGTGTATACATCCCTTTTGGTGCCCCTACCCTTAAAGTTGAAGTTATGGGCCTAAAAGTGTTTTCATTGGCCGATTTGACCTTAGGGATAATATTGCTTGAAATATTTTCAATGTTATTACCAGTTTAAACTTGGTCTCATTTATTGGCCTCTTATCATTGAAACATATGGTTGGTTTATACCATTTTTCGATGTGATTTATAACTTTCCATATCCTAGAAACAATTCTAAAAACATTAGATCAAACAAGCATCTCAAAATTTGTAAACTTATCCAACAAACTGTTGTCAATAAACTAGGAAATTTGAAAACAGAGCCAATATTGATATTCCTCACTTTTATTCCATATTATTGTTTCTTTTGTCCTAATATTTCACTATTATTGCTAAAATTTCTGCTATTTTCCTCTTTGTTTATCAATCATAGATTTTAAACAAAGACCACTTTTGCTAAAATTGTCGTAGTCATCCTAAAAAAAAACAACTGCTACTGTCTTGAAAATTGTCACTACTATCATGAATAGAAACTGATGTTGTCCTACATTCTAGTGCATATTAGAATTGGTCCAAAATTGGTTAACCCATCATCCTTTGAAAGACAAACAATCAGACCTGCAAAAAATTATATCAACATCTTTTCATATCCATCAACAAAATCAAAACATCAACCTAGTTTTTAGACATACAAAAACATAACTTGGATTATCCTCTTGCTCTCATTTTCTAGGATATTAACATTAACCTTTTCTTGCAGCCTCAAGGCTAGTTCAAGTAGAGTATAAACATATCCTCCAAAATAAGAGAAAAATATCTATCCAAGTCTTGTACACCTTGTGTTCTAAATTAGCGTCAAACCAAAACATCACAACATGCAACCATAACATCCTAACAACATGTCATTGTCAATCTATCACTTGAATCTAGTTCCACTCCATACAACCATAGGGTCATCAAATCTTATAAATATCAATGATATATCAATTATGTATTCCCCTAATCAAGGTTTTAGAGCATCTTGTCACATGACAGATTTCAATCAAAATCCTCATTCATATCAAAATTACTCTTATAAATGGTTTCAAAATCACTATCAAGATCAAAATCTACAACATCAAATTTCCCTAAATTCACTTAAGAAAATAGTTGACACACTTGAAAATTCCCAAAATGGTGAGTCACAATATCAACAACAAACAAACATCATTCCACAAACATCCCAATATCCTTATCAACAAACTTCCAACATCATCAAAAAATAGATTCATATAAAAAATAAAGTATATTTCCACAACATCAATTGTCACAAAATCAAAAGCAGATTACTCAACATCAAAATAAAATCCATCAAAAATATCAACAACCACAACATTAGCAACAAGGCCAATTCTTACAACATCAAATCATGGATTCATATCATCAACAACATCCAAAATCATCACAAAAACAACAATTTTTTCCATCCAACAACACCACTAAATGTAAATACTCTCCTTTAGGGGAGCCAATTGAGGGGGTGTTAAACAAATTATCCAATGCTAAACTTATCACACTTCCAAAATTAATAGGTAATTATGAACCTATCTTCAAAACCCTAGGGTACGATGAAAATGCTTATTGTGAATATCATAAAGTAAAAGTTCATGATGCATCAAACTATTTTAAACTCAAAAATCTTATCCAAGACCTAATTGATAAAGGAGAAATAGAAAATGAATATAATATTCAAGGTTTAACTACTAATGATAACAGTGACAATATCTCAAACTCAAATGTTAAAAACAATGATCAAGATCTATCTACCACTAAACACATTGAAGATGTCTCTACACCACCTAATGAGGAAGAGGAAATACATCAAGAATATTTCCCAAAGCATGATCAAAATAAATCACTAACGTATAACAATGATCTAATTCAAGAAATCTTAACATCATTTGATCTCATGGTTGAAGACATTGACAATATCTCAACCTCAAATTTTGAAGAAAATGAGAAAGATTCATCTACCAATGATCATGTTCACAATGTATCTACATCATCCAATGAGAAAAAGGACATGAATCAAGAATTTATTCGCAAGCGTGATCAAAATGAATCACCAAATTCTAGCAATGATCCAGTCCAAGATATATTGAAATCATTCAACCTCATGGTAGCATGTATTGATTATCAAGAGACTATTTATCCAACACTTATACCCAATGCAGAAAATCTAACCCAAGAGTTGTCACCCACATGTTCACATTTCAAGGAAATCCAAGGATCATTTACAAAAAATCTATTCTTTGAAGTTGATCCATGTCAAGAACATGAACTAAAGCATATCGAAGATAACACCACACAAATTCAAGATCAAGAATCCCTATCATCACTATAATGACTTAGAAAATATCTTCCAAGACATCCAATATTTTCCAAAAGAAGAACAAATCCATATACCAAGTGCACATACATCTTCCAATGTGATGCTTACTCCTAAAGGACATGTAGATGATCTTCATCCAAAACAAGAGTCTCATACTCTTGACATCATTACCAATGAACAAGATTCTCCTACTCTTGACATCTCTACACATTATCAAGACATAGAAAAATCCAGAGACATCATAAATGAATCATGAAGAAGACTTCTACATAAGTTGTGAATAAAAAAAATCCTTTAAATATCAAGACAAAGATATCAATCAGGAAGTTATCCCTCATATTGAGAATCCTATCACTTATAAACTTGGATCACTTACCTTTCTTAGAGAAATTTTTCTTACTAATGAAGAAGCTATCAATGTTGAAGACCCACAACAAAGTAGAGAATGATTAGCACCTTTTTTCCAAGACAAAAAATATCCTATTGCAAACAAGATCTATCAAAGAATGTAGTATAAAGGAAAGGGATTAGGCCTAGATGAATAGGGTATCTTGGAACTGTTATAGATTATTGATAGTCCTAAGAATCAAGGTCTTGGTTATTTAGTAATTAAGGAATTTAAACATGTTAGGAATGCCTCTATAATACTGGTGGAAACTTCATCTAGTGCAAACACCAATATAGGGAGCATAAAGAGTCCTTATAGTGAAACCACTACCAATGCTACAACTAGCCATATCATGAATTATCATCCATGCATATTTCAACCCTCTAATTAGGACCAACAACAAGAGAAAAAGCTATATCAACGAATGAAACAAGTTATTGAAGCAAAAGAATTGACTAAAAAAATGGAGAAGAAAAATTCAAATGGATACCAAATCAAAAGCAAGAAAAACATCCCTATCAAACTCCATTAGTCAAAGAAACTATGGGGAAAAATAAAAAATGGGATTTCATCCATCAAAAATATTCAATGATGCAAAATAAAGCTTCAAGAGTGACCTACAAGGTATATCAAGAAGTTGGTCCCAATCAAATATCCATATCCACCCATCATTGCTCATCATCCCAAGTTTGGAGAGTTAAATATTCCAAATTTTTTACCAATCCATCTAAATCTCATATCCCTCAATGCATTTCTCCATCCACTTTGACATCCATGATATCCAAATCTGACATTGACCATGCCTTGGAAAAAAAAAATTTATTATAAGAACTCTAAGGGAACCCTATCATGTTGTGCACATCTAGGAAAGGTTAACTCTAGTATCGACAAAGAAGACAAGAATTATCAGGGATTACATTCAATCACCTATATCTTAGCAAAACAACTCCTTCAAGTGGGATATCATTTCCACATCATGACAACAACAACATCTATATCAGCAACAACAATGTATATATCAGCACCACCTAGTGGTTCAACATGAGCATAAACATTCAAATATATATATATATATATTAAGAAAATATTCAAGAGAAAAATTGTCCTCCAATGAAAACCACTACGGTGGAACTTTGGACAAGTATCATGATGAAAACCTGGAAAACATGTGTCATGAGTAGAATCGAGCATCTACATGTGCCATTTTAGGTAGAAGCATCTCATCCTATTCATAATAAATCCAACATTCCATCCATCACCCATCCATCTTATCCATAATAAATCCATGAACCATTCATCCAACCCATTTTTATCCTAATCTAACTTATCTTGATATTGACAAAGGTTTGGTGTACACTTCATATTTTCTTATGGTAAACATCTTTACATGGGTCACTATCATTGATCCTATCCTATCCAACATTACCTGAGCCATGAGGAATTGTCTAAATGGGAATACTCTATTTGAACATGTTATCCAATCACAAGATAATCCTTGCACTTTTTTACATTGCTAAGCATTGGGGGCAAGTACTTACATCTTTCTTTAGAATAAATCTTGATCTATGCCTTCTAGCTCATGTTGTGATCTTGTTTCAAAATAAATCTTGATCTATGTCTTATAGCTCACGTTGTGATCTTGTTTCAGAATAAATCTTCATCTATGTCTTCTAGCTCACATTGTGATATTGGAATTGTCCATAAAATTAAAAAAAATCCATATCAATTGCATCTTGTTGCCGCTTCAACGTGGTATCAAAACATTCGACAATCTTGTTCCTAGCCTGGCTACAAATCCTAATCAATCATTATCCGATCAATCAAATCATCATCTTGGGATGTATCTTTCCCAATCCTCATGTTGTTCCTATTGTGACAACACTATCTTTGCATTATTGTGTATCCTCAATAATTTTATCTCTATTGGAAATTACTTAATCAAATCAATCAATTTTAGCCAACCTATCAACAAGATCTCAAAATACTATTGATTCCTTACATAATAATATATCTTTATCATAAATCTATATGATCAACATAAAAATCCAAAATAGTTGAAAATCCATGAAAATAAAAAACAAAATCATAAAACATCAAAAACTCAAAAACATTGTAGGTTGTCTTCAAACAAGCCACATTGACTCAAAATAAGCAAACTACGAGCCTCTTCCTATATAACATAGGCAAGACCATCATCAATGAGCCCCCGAGGCCCTAGGTTAGTCCCCAAAAATAAAAACATTCAAATATCTTAAAAAATCCAAAAAAACTATGGTAATGGAAAAAATATCCCTCTACTTTTCTTTGCTTGTTTGGGCCTACGTTAAATTAAGCATAAAGTTGCCTTAATTTAGTGTTGTAATGTGTTTAACACATTCACATTAGGTCTTGGGGCCTTGTAAGCTAAATGAACTTAATTGTACCTTATTTAGGGTGTTGTAAAGTGTTGTACCACACTTCACACTAATCTAAGGTTTTCATAAATAATGAAGCTTCTTTATGCCTTATTTGGCCTTATTTTGCATCCACAAGCCTTAATTAATGCATCTTTTTGAGGATAATCCTAACACAAATCAACATCCAATCATAATTCATGTCTTTTTAGGTTGTTTGGACCATATTTAGTGATCTGGGACTCATACAACACCTTGGGCATATGAGTCCCACCTAGGTTTTAGAGCCTCGATCTAGATTTTGCATCATTCTAAGCATTTTTGAAAAATGTGTCCCATAGTTATGCCTAATGGGACTCATACACCACTTCTAGCGTATGATTCCCATGTGGCCCAAAATCAAATTTAATTCAAATTCTTGGTAGGATTTTATCCTCCTAGATCTAATGTTGGCTTGTAGTGTTGTAATTTTGAGCAATTTGGCATAAACAAATATAAATACAAGTTTCTTTCACTCATTTTCATCCCAAGCTTTCAAGTATTCATGCATTCTAGAAAATTGTGATTACAAGAGTTTACAAGAGCATTCAAGAGTCTTGAAGAGTTATTATCAAGTGTTTTAGAGCATTATTCAAGTATCAAGCATCATTTCAAAGTCATCATGCATCATGTTTGTTTTTGAGCCAACAATTGTGATGTAAGGTTTTATGATTAAAGCTATCATTCAATTTGAGATCCATCGCATTAAAGAAAGAGTCAAGATCTACATCCATTAGAGCCACTTCATACATGTTTGCAACACTTTATTATTATTTTTTGGTGAGTTGCAATATTAGATTTTGTTCATTCATCATTCTCCTTTCCCATTCCATTTCGTTTCAATGTTTGATTACCAAAATGGGGTTTGACCAAGGAAAACCCCTTTCCACTAACAAAACAAAAAAATTCCCCCTCTTTAGTGTGTGATTTGTTGATCTAGGTTGAAGTCATATTGAATAGCAAGTTTGGAGAAAGTTATCAAAGTTGTCACCTTGCATTGGAGATCATTCGAAGACATCTATAGGTTGCAAATCAAAGATTCAAACCCAAAAATTAGGTGGAAAGGACAGAGCAGAATCAGAGTTTGAATTTCCAGAAAAGCATAACTGGACTAATATGCCACTTCTAGCATACGAGTCCTAGTACAGTGATTTTTCTAGATTTCAGGAGTTCTAGACATATCTCTATCAAATTTCTATTCCTACCTAGAAACCCTAATCTAAGACTAAATCACCCAATTTGGCGTATGAGTCTTATTCAACATTAAATTTAGCATTTTCATCATTTCAAGTCTTCATTCAGACCTCTACAAGTTTCTAGGTGCACACTTTTGATTTCTCAACTTTTGGTTTTGTTTTACATGCTTTTCTAGGTCATTTAGTGAAGATTCGCATTGTACTAGGTTTTAGAATTAGGTCTTGCATTTCATTCGTCTTTCCAAGCCCTATCTTGGTGGTGAACCCCTCTTTAGTTTCTAATCAGGCCCTAGGAAAACCCTATTGCAAGGTCTCTTTCCTTCATTTCATCCCTAGTTTGAGATCTTTAGGGGTCTCTTTGAATGTTATGTTAATGAAATAGGAGGATCCCCTATCCCCTTGTGTTCCATCTTCCAAAAAAGTGGAGCCCTATTTCCAACATTTCATTTTGGTGAACCTGCATTTAGAACACCTCATTTCTTATTTGGAGTGCATAATAATCCTAGATCTAGCTTGCATTAACTTTGCATTAGGATTTTCATTAGTTAATTGACATCTAGGATTTCTAAATCTTGCATTAGTGAAAGTGCATATAGATTGCATTTTTTTCTCTTGCATCATTGAAATTGAATTCAAATATTCATTTATACTTAGTTTAGACATCATCCAAAATAGAAAGCATAAAAATCGCTTAATTTTTTTGAATTTGTGAAAAAAACCCTCATTGGGACTCATACACCCCTTCGGGTGATTTAGTCCTAGTACAGATTTTAGATTGCATTTTCCAAAATAGAAAACTTTGTTTATGAGCCTTTTTTTTTTGTTGATAACTTTTTATTTCAGTTTACAGATTTTTTATTTCATTTCATTTAGCTTAATTTCATTTGAGTTGTATTTGCATCCATCTTGCATTTAGTATCCCTTGCATGAGCTTTTCTACTTGGTGTCCTATTTCTAATACTATAGTGAGATGAAGTTCGAGACTCGTGTCATCTTGTGATAGCACAATCATCATGGATCTTGGGTTGTCTAGCTCTTTCACTCCTAGTATTGACACTAGTTCACTAGGTATGGACCATCCCCTTAATAATTCCTTGCCTTCAAGTAGTAGGACACATACTGAAACAATGGTTGCTAGTATTCCACAAGAAAACATAATCCAAATCCATGAAGACCTAGCAAAACTAAAAAATCAAATAAGTACTGAGAACATTTCAACTACCACCATCCCTACCATAGATAACATTCATCGCATGCTTGAAAGTGAAGACAAAATTGACCTTGTGCTTAACATAGTTCAAATCTTTGGAAAATATCTTACCTCAACCACTAGTTTTCTTTTACCCTTGAATAATATTACAAGACAAGGAGGAATTCAAATTCCTCCTCCCACAACAATTACCTCTATTCCTACCTATACCAACCCTCAAGTTACAACAACAATGCAACCTACTAGTAAAGTGATTCCTTCCTTGGGAATTTATGCTAGCATCCTTAGTACCTTTTTTGCATCTCACATCATATCTCCTACCACCTTACCACCTATAAGCATTCCATTAAATTTTCCCTCAAAAAAAATAGACACCTCCACCATATTCACCTCCATCACACAATACAAAAAATGACCCTCTCATACACCAACTTTTGCAAACCATTTCATCCCTTCAAAAACAAGTTTCCACCATAAATCAAAATCAAAATGGCCCACCTACATATTATGTCAAAAGCAGTCCCTTGTCCTTGGAGATACTTTTAGCACCAATGCCACAAGGTGTAGAGGTTCCTAGATTAAAGAAATATGGGTGAAAAGGATATTCTTCTAACCATGTTTTTGTTTACATGACCTTATGTAGTGACTTTATTCTTGACGAAAAACTCTTGGCTAAAATTTTCCCTAGATCCTTGAAGGATACTGCCTTAGAATGGTTTTCTTCACTATCGAACAACTCAATTCGTTCATTCAATGAACTTTTTGAGGTATTTATCAACCATTTTCAAGTGCATATGACTCCTAAACTGACCTTGGCCGATTTTATGAGATGTAAGCTAAAAGAAGAGGAAAAGATTACCGACTTTATTTCATGCTATCAATCGCTTTATTCACAAATCAATGTAAAGGTTCCTAACCCTCACCTTCAAAATATGTTCATAGAGAATTTGAAAATCAAGATACAAGCTAAGATTACCATGATTATATTCCTCTCCTTCATGCACTTATGTACTTCCCTCCATGATTATCAAAACTTGGTTAGTAGTCGTAATGAAAAATC
>VDFB02000003.1:610192235-610235612 GCA_007258455.2 Sequoia sempervirens
AACCATCCAAATAGAAATTAGACTATGAATCAATAATTTGGTTTGATTTTTCACTCAAACTAACATCTATAACAACGAATGTAAACTGAAATTTAGTAATTTTCCTCATACCTCCCCTGTCAGAGCCATCGAGGATTGTATAGTGGATGAAACACCGATATCCACTGCCCTCGTAACATTTCAAGGTGTTTCCACAACCAACATCTAAAAATAAAACAACAAATTATTTAATCACAAAAAAGTTACAATAGCAATCCATGTCATGACTTATAGTGTATGAGATCTAATGAACAAAATTTTGAGTACTTATTAAACTATATATTTTATGATTATCATGCTTACTATTTTCCCTATCCATATCTTGTTCGAAAGGACATGTTTTTAGGATTTTACCCATAGAAGCAAGCCGTTGAATTGTTTGATTAAATGCTTTCGTAGATATGTATGATAAATGTGGTGCCATAGAGAAGGAAACTTGAACTGTTTGAAAAAATGCCTCAAAAGAAATGGGGTCTCGTGGTGATGGAATGACATTACAAACAAATGCATGTCATGGCATTCCATCACCATAAGAACGCATTTCTTTCAAGCATTTTTTCAAAAAGTTTGTTTCCTTCTCTATGGTATTATTGCTTACTATTATGCTTTGATAGATATTTTTCCAAGCATCCATAGTTTGTTGGAAAGCACCAATTTTAGGCTTTTAGCCATAGCAGCAAGGAAGCATGAGTAGTTTGATAAAATACTTTGGTGCACATGTATGAAAAATGTGGTATCATAGAAAAGGTGGTGAGCATTTTGAAGAAATTCCTCGAAGAAATGTGGTCTCATGGTGATGGAATGGAATTCCATCGTGCCATGAGACTGAATTTCTTCAAGGAATTTTTTGAAACTACTAATTGCCTTGTCTATGTTATTTCTTACTATTATGGTTTCATAGATTTTTTCCAAGCATCCATAATTTTTCATGTAGTTGCACCTTTTCAAGCACATTCCTTCATGTGAAGAAATTGCATCAAGTTGCTTATGTTGACTTTCTAAACAACTATATTGTAGTTGAAATTTTCTCATCTATCAACATCTAGTTATTAGTTATGGAATGTGAAGTAATGCTTTGAGTTTGAATGATGTGCAATGCAATGTAACCAACGATATGAATATAAACTACACAAATCTATTAAGTAAAATTCATTAGTTAAACTCTTTATTCTATTACCTCCATGAAGGTTTGAGTAAATCCACTGACACTAGGAGGTGTCCCCTCAAAACCTCCAATATTACCCTATTCAACATCCAAAATTACATATTAAAATACCATTCACAAAACAATTCTATTAACATGTAATAAATTTATAATTGTTTACTAGTTACATACCCCACCAATAGGTGTATTGCATAAATAAGTAGGTGGAGGGCTGGTGTATCCAATCTCAACACTGTGACCTTGCAATTTTATTAAAATCATAAAACTAAATTAGTTAATCTTGCATTTCAAAATCAAAATTTTATAAATTAAATTCAATGAACATGCTAACTTTTACCTAAGTATCAATTCCATACACATCATGTAAAATGTCATCTACCCTTTCCATCTCCATAGCTACATATGGATCCTCTACAGTAGCCTCCTAATTGTCAGTGGGGTCATATGAACAAGTTTTCCCACAAGATTGACACACATGGGTTTGAAGGCCACCACTCAAAGACTCCCCTAGATGGCATTGTAGAATAGGGCTAGTATGATGGATGACACTCTGGTTCAAAGTGTTGATCACTTGCAATGTCTCTACATCAGCACTCTCCTTCACAACTGCAGGCATAAAAACATGCTCATGAGGCGGCCTAGCAAGAGCTCATCTCCCTTGTTTTGTAGGATCTGGCTGTGCATCAGGCCTATCCTGAGCTGACCCCCCACCTCTCCTCTAGAAGTCCCTCACATCAAAATAATTTTGGATTTTTCTCAATATGAACTCATTGTATAGTTTCCTAATAAAATAATGGGGGACTTCACAATTGTTGCACGGTTGGTCATCAAAGACCATGTACCACCTATCATAAAAATAGTTCCTAATCTCTTGGTGGTGACACCAATGAATAGGAAACCTCTTCGCATTGAGGCTAAGATTTTGATTTGTATGTGGGTTAGTGAATAATGAACACAAATCACCTTTTGTAATTTTTAAATCCTTTACTTTTTTATATGATAGTTTATCTGCATAATATGCCCTAGTCATCTGCCTCCCATCTTGCCATCCAATTATTTGTTTGCTAATTGAATCTACATTTTTTAACATATCTTTCAATGAATTTGTGAGGGTCATTCTTTCTGTGGTTGAACCATTTGGATCACTCAACCTACTAATAAAATTATCAAAAAAAAAAATTGTTGTTCTCAATCTCACTCATTAAATTTTGTTGAGTGTCAGGAGGGTGTTGAGGGATTGGTAGAGGAGGTTGTTGTTGAAGTTGATTTTCTTGTTCAGGATTTTGTTCTTTAGGATTTGGTTGCTCTTATTTTTGAGGATTTTCTGGGTTTGTAGGTTCATTGGCATCTCCTACAAATTCAAAAATGTATATATCAAATATAACCTAAAACGAAGAAATTCAAAACAAACAACAAACAATACTTACCTCTCCCACCTCTTTATCATCGTGGTGCCATCCTTGGAAAGAAATAGAAACTCTTGTTGAAGATTTGTGCTCAATACCTCCTCCTAGAACACGAGCGTGAAAGTTGGGGGTTTTGGCCGTGGGAAGAAGAAGAAAACAATTGAAATGAAAATGAAGACTTTCACTTTTCTTTTTCTTTTAACGCGTTATAACGCGAGCGCGTTATAGCATTTTCAAACTTTTTTTATAAAGTGGCCACGAAATTGCTACCCAACTTCATGCACCCATCCTTGCATTTGAATGATATTCATAGGATATTTTATTGCAAGTCAATAACAAGAAATTATCCATTGAAATATATTTTAATTATTGTGATGAGAGGAATTATATTTCTATTTAATTATGTAGATAAGGATAGGCACCAATGTTGAGAAATTAAGTCCATTTAGGGTTCAAAATATATTTTATAATGACAAAGCTTAATAATTAAATAAGTTATTATTAATTATCTTGTTGTTCTAATGCTTGGAGTTAAAGATATACAAGGAATTTAGCCATTTTTATGTATTATTCTAAAAACCCTTGTCATAACAATGAACACATGAGAATTAATTTTTTGAAACAATATCTTGTTAAAATGGTTTATCACTTGGTGATGTTTTTAATAGAGAAACCCACCTAGGCTTGTAGATCCTGAAGTGTAGAATGATTTTAGGTCCTTATTTTTGGCTAACCTCTTATTATCCTTGATCAATAGATATGACTATTCTTTATAGGATTATAAGAATCATTTGGAAAAACAACCAACAAGTTCTATTTTGGGTTGAAGTTTTGACACACCCAAATTCATACATAAAGTATTTGGAATAGAGACAAGTGTCAACAAGTCTTTGGGAAGTGCTCAATGTATCAACAGTGAATTAAATGTATTGTCCTATGGTAAATTAAATGTTGAAGGGATGTATATACTTCATCTAACTCCAACTTGATATTCTTAATATAATGTGTTTGTGCTAGTCGCTAGGTGGTAGATCTTTAAAAATAACAATAATTATTAATCTCCTCATTTGACTAGAAGCGAGAAAAATTTAAATTGAAATTTGATATTAAAAAAAACATGAGGTACAGTTGGCCCACTAGGAATTTAATTCTTGTAGTCCACTATATCCTCCTTCTGTAGAGTCACTAACTCCCAATACATTTCATATCTTTTAATGCTATGAGGTACTCTAACTTAAGCAAGATGTCAAATCAAATAACATTTGTAATTTGAAATGACTCTCACATGTGTTGGCAATGCATCCAAAAATAAGGAATGATCTTTTAGAGCACATGTGCAAGAATATAGACCACACATATTTTGGATATTTAATGATGTATAATCAATGATCAAGTTTTCGGTTAACCTTATAATTTTTCTATAAAGAGGGATGGTAGCTTCAACTAAAATCATTCTTATGTCAAAAATATTATTTTGAGTGTAGTGTTCTTAATTCTAAGTATTTTGTGAGGTAAATAAGGATGATGCCATGGTATTATTTGGGATACTCTAAATTCTCTTGACCCGAGTTATGTACTTTCAAAGGAAAAAAGAGACCAATTTCCTTCATAATGGGTGGAATTGGAAAAAAATTGATATGGTTCACCTGGCTTTTGAACCCAATTTTGAACCAAGATAAGGATCTTTGATGGAGATAAGTGCTTTCACTAGGTGTGAGTAGAATTTTTTCTATCTTTTACCCATAAAAACCCATCAATTTCTCATACTCCATTTTGACAGAGGCCCTCAAAGAGGAAATTTGGAATTTCAATGTCACACTAAACTTTCATTGGTGGCTTGGTCCTAGTTGATGGCTTGGGTAGCATATTTACTACCACTTCAATGTCTTCTTAGTACCTCCAACTAGTATCAAGGTATGAATATCGTTTATAAACACCTTCATATTTAACAATATAAGACAAGTACATTTTCTATGTTCATAGCTCCTAAGAATGTTTGGAAATCATTGTGGTCTAAGGATATGATCTCCTTCACAGCCACATACTTGACCATCAAAAAACCACTACCACTACCAACCTCCAAAATGGTATTAATTGTGTAAAATATAAAATGATTTGATTTGTACAAGATCTTGCATGCTTTACTCATCTTTAAAAAATGATCTAACATTATAATTCATTGTAATACAATAACTTCAATAAAATGGTTGTGTTATTGCTCGTTATTCATTTGTAGTAATAATTATTTTGTGTTAATTTTCTATTCAAGCTATGAGTAATAGTATAATATTTCATGAAGAGTAATTATAATTAATGTTAATAGATTTATACCATCCATGATACTATAACTTTAGCTATTTTTGCATTTAATTAATTTGATTAGACAAAGCTGCAAAAACAAACTAGTTACATTTATAATATTTTTAAAAAATTAAAGTTATATAATTACCACAAAAACTAAAGAATATAAATCTATGGATATAATTATATATATACTAAAATTTGAATAAAAATAAATTTATCGTATATCGATTACTAAGAACTTTCACGCAATCAAATCCAAAACCGGAAACAACAAAAGTTTAAGTGACAATAATTAAAAAAATTAATCTGTAAATGTGAAATATGATGTATAATAATTACAGTAACTATAATAAAGAGTTTCATTTCATATAAAATAATGATATGTCCTCATAAAATTAGAAATGATGTATAAAATATAAAAATATTTCACTGTTCTACTCTAGGACAAATTTTCACACAACCAACTTCCTATAGAAAGCCTCCAAAATAAAAACAAGTATCAACATAATTAAATATTTAAGTGATTATAATAATATAATACTAGTATTAATAGTATAATAATAATATTAACAATAATATAATAATAATATTTAATATATTAATTAAAATCTATAAACAATAATTTAATACAATACAATATCAAAGACATTAGATTTCCATAGTCCATGTCATTTTTTTGAATCAACATTTCAGATCACACTCAGTGATCCATCATCAAGATGCAAAAAGAGATCAACATTTCTACTCCATCTCTTTTTGCATTCTGATGATGGATCACTGAGTGTGATCTGAAACATTGATCCAAAAACAAATACACAGTTGAATCCAAAAACAACATACTTTAACAATAAAATATTATCATATAATATAACCAATTAATAAATATCACATAATAATATTGTATTATATTAAATTATTGTTAAATCATACTATTAAATTATTACTTATATTAGTATTATATTATTGTTAATATTTTATTATATTATATTATTATGCTATTATAATTAGTACAATATAATTATTCTTTAATTATGTTGATACTTGTCTCTATTCTAGAGACTTTATGTAGAAGATTGTGCATATGAAAACTTTGGCTCAAATAGAATAGTGAAATATTTTTATATTATATCATTGTCATATGAATTTATGAAATAAAACTCTATTATAATTAGTTCTTAACATTTATTTTATGAGTAATTATTTGTGTTCATAACCTACCCTTAACATTTATTATATGATCTCAAGAAAGTTTTATTGGTAATGTTAAAGGTGTGATAAAATATCGATGGTATGTGCAATGAACAACTTTTGACTATCAGGGTATGGAGACAATTATGCTCATTGAATGAATATTTTCCTACATTTTTTTCCTATTCATTCTATTGATGATTGGATATATTGTTGAGATCACAAACCAAAGGTGACCAATTAGATATTAATTATCACTATTGGATTTTATCATTTGAGTTATGTAAAGTACATGTGGATGTGCTTGATCATCTTTCCATTGGGTTGGAAAGATCTAAAGTAATCTCCACTACAAGAAAAACTAAGAAACTCTTTCCATCTTCATTATCATCGTGTTTTAAATAGCATGTTGGTTTCAAAACTCTCACCATTCTCATAATTTTTCTAAAATTTATTTCACAATTTTAAACTAGAGAATTCACCTTCATTAAGAACTTCATCAAGATCTTCATACAACTATTGACCCATTTGAATCAAGGAAGTTGTGTTTTATCTTTAATTTTGATTGTTGCAATATAGAGAAGGCCATTATATTGTTGATTCATTTAGATTATTTTTTTGATCCCTTATGCTTTTATTTTGTACATGAAGTCACCTTTGCTTTCCTATCAAATTCACTGGACTTGTTATGCTACTCCTCCCATGTAAAAAGCTTGTGCCAAAAATATATATGGAACTCAATTTTAGTGATGAAATTCTCACATAAGCCCTTAAGCTCTATGATTCATCAAAGGATATTCATATATTCCACATTGGAGGTGTATTTTCCCATATAATGTTTTTTTATTAGGGCTAAAACAAGTTTTGATGGGACCCGAAACCCATTACAAACCAATTTTGATGGGATCCCTAACCCAATCAAGAAAAGCATGTTGCATACATAATTAGACACATACAAATAGCATCCCAACAATAAAAATCACTAAAAAAACATTACTACACAAGTTGCATCAGCAAAGAAGACAAGGGACCGAGATCCCTATACAACCAGGAAACCGGTACCTAGAACCCTTAGGTAAACAAAGAAACCACCTACATCAGCTAAGCATCAGCAAACCAGCCACTCAAAGAAGACACCACTAAGCCAAGAGAGATAGTCATCTTAATGGTGTAGAACATCATCAAGCCCCTAAACAAAAACACCAACAACTCCAAAAACCTCGCCTCAATAGGGAACCCAACAGAGCACTAAGTCACAATAGCCTTCATGCAGTAGCACCCAACCTGAAATGTCAACTCCAACTCCACCTTAATAGGAAGTAGCTCCACTCTATAGGAGAGGAATAAATGAGAGCTCAAACCTCCAAAGCCTTCACTCATCTACCCACACAATCTCCCCCTTGATAGGAACAAGCAGACAAGGAAAGAACTCTCCACCAAATCTATAGTAACCACCTTCACCTCAATAGAAGAGGGATCTACCTCAATGGGATCAATCTCCAACTCCATGGAAGAAACCAACTATAGATTCAGAGAGAAAACATCAGAAGAAAGGGAAACCTCACAACCACCTTTGGCAAGGTAGGAAACTAGTACATGAAAGGAGTAGAAAAGCCATGACTGAAACCCAACATATTCTAGTCCATAAATGTAGAAGCCTTCAGCCAACACAAAAAATAACCTTCAAAAGATAATAAAATCCCTTCAAGAATAAGTTTCACCATCTTAGGGAGGATCAATATCGAGAAGTCACATAGCAACAACTTCACAATAGGGAATACAACAACATATCCTATAAACTGTGAAGAACGAGGAACCAAAAAAGCAATAAAAAACCCCTTCAACAAGTTCAACTTCAAAAACTAGGGGCACCAATCCACAACAGAGAGGATCCCTTCCATCACCAAATTAGAAATATCAACAAGTTTAAACACCTCCCACTTCAAGCGCACCAAATCCAAACCCATCAGTAGGAGTAACACCCCAAACCAAGCCCAAAGGAAACAGATCCCACAAGGAAACCCACCAACCCCCAAAAAGGGATGAAGCATAACCAAGAAACTTCTCAGGAAGGAAACCACAAGAATAAAATAGCAAAGAAAGCACCTAGGTTGCACCAAGCTGAGCAATAGAGAGCTTGCAACCACAAGGAAGACATCAACCCTCAACAAGAGAGAAAGCAATAAAAACCCAAGGGTTGGATCCAACAACCCAAACATAAACTGAGCATAAAAGAGGAAATCCCAAATTTCCACTACCAAAGAACTTTCCTCTCCAACACAGCTACCCAAGGAGCAGGCAGCCACCTAGAAATGAGGCAAATCCCCAAAACCAAGTGTTGCCAAATTTTCACCTACAACATTTTATAATTTATGTAGTCTTTTTTGTACTACAAACTAAATGGAAGCAATATTTTATAATTTATGTAGTCTCTTTTTTACTGCAAATCATTGAATGACAAACTAGATGCTTTATGTTTTGTTATAACACATTGCATCATAAAACTGAACTATTTCTTTTCCAAGCATCTTAAAATATGCAATGGTTCAGTTTTATGATGCAATGTGTTATAAAAAAAAAAGAATCTAGTTTTTCATTCAATGCTTTGCAGTACAAAAGAGACTACATAAATTATAAAATTTTGTGTCCATTTAGTTTGCAATATTTCATTCACTCTACAATGATTCATTCATTTTACAAAGGAAGTATACACAAAACCATACAAGTGTTGCTTTCATATTCATTGGAAAGAAAAGAGAGATCAAGTGTCCCACACAAGCCATGGGAGTAGTTAAACCAATACAACATAGGGAATATACTATGCAACTGAAGATAAAGAAAGAAAAGAAGCATATAATAAAAGACATATCCATCATTTCCTTTTGGTGCTCAGTGGTCTTCATTGCTATTGCTCCTCCTTGCTCCCAATCCTTGAGTGAACCTACATCATGATGAGAAAAGTTGTTAGAGCTCTGGATATGAGTCTTCCTATGTGCTCTATCAATAGAAATATAGTATATTTCCTATGGTGTATTGAATAAGTTGAATAAACATTAGAAGTACACAAGAGGGCTTGAAAAAATAAAATATCATAGGAGCATTGAGCTTCATTTTTTTTATCTAAGATGTTTGTTCACTATGCAGGTATAGGAGAAATCATGTTGCTAATTCATTTCTAAAGATATCATAGCATGTGGTACAAAAATGGGCTCCCACAAGGGTTGAGCCCAGCATGCTACCCCTAAATCTCAATAGGGGAATGAGATAGGAAGCATATTTATAATGCTCAAATAGAAGCATTCTTAATTGAAGGAATAATTCATAAAGTAACTGCAAGAGCTTCAGTCTCATTGATCATTCATGATAGTCAAATATAAGAGTGCAATGAAGTGAAAATCATGAATAAACAATGGATCATCTGAATGATCAATGAATGTGAAGAACGGAAAATAAATTGCATTATCCTTCATGGGAAATTTTTGTTTTGCAAAAAAAGGTGTAGTGTTCAATGTTCACAAAAGAAGTTACCAAGCACTCATTGAAAAGTAACATTGTACCTATAGTAGGGCATCCATTAAGACAATGTAAAGCACTAGTTGAAATAGTTGCATCCCTTTAGATTGTTGGCCATAACTGAAGTGACCTCATTTTTCATAATTTACATAAGGTAAATAAATAATGACAATGCTCAAACATAACAGATAAGAGCCAAGGTTGGGACAGCTTGCAAGTTGCAAGGTATTGTTGTACCTTCACCACACATGCCCCGTTTAGAACAGGGACCCTCTTTCTTTTCACCTCGCCAGGTTTCTTTTGTCACCACCTCATTTTGCATGCCCCTATTTTGTGTCCTAAATGGTTAGCGAGTCTCAACGAAATCATCTTGAAGTGACCATGCTTTGCCCCCTCGAATTTTCAAGGCCTTAGGCCTTCATGGAGTTCCCTTAGCTATTTTCCTTTGCTCTTTGGAACTAGAATTCGTGGAGAGGCGTGGGTCCACCCAATCGGGCTGCCCCATGTGGGTTTCCTTCACTCTGCAGATGATTCGAATGGCCGTCATCCAACGACCTTCTGCTATTCGAGACCCACCTCTCTAATCGTTGTTTTCATTGTCGTTCACCCATCAGACTTCGCCCTTCCCACGGCCATTTTAAAAATGACTAACCACCAACCTCTAGCACTGTCGTAAGACCATTAATAAGGTACATTTAATGCACTAAAATCTATAAATAACCCTTCTTGAGCTATCATTTTCATCCTATCAGTTGTTTAGAATGAATCATAGCCCTCTGCAAATGTCGTCATCCCATCCACTGAGCCCAGTTGTCGATTCAAAGAGTTTTCCATTGTTTGCTCGACCTTTTTCATCGAGTTTTAGAGGTAGGTTTTATGTCTGTGAGCCATGTGTTACATTTTCTTTGATTTTTGAAAAGTTGCTAAATCTAAAGGAAAGAAAACTTGAAATTAACTAAATTAGACCTAGGCACACAAAACCCATGAATTAAACTCTTGAAAAACTTTGAGATTGCCTCACACGCCGCTAGCAGAACTCACACTCCCCACGATCATTCTTTAACCAGAGCCTTCATCCCCTACAGGCCCGCACCCTCACCATCGTTCTCATTGACTTTGAAAAATGATTTAAACTTAACAACAGTGGTCTCCTATTTTGGGCCCACCCTTGTGGGAGGACTCCCCTCCTTGGCCACCCTGAACTTAGCTTAAATTCACAAAATGAAATGGAGAGCCATCGACCCTCTCAGGTCCCTAGGCACAGATTTTGGCCTACAAAATTCCTTCTAGATTTTTCATTTCAAACAGCTAAATGAGCACGGCCTCCTGATGGTCAACTCCCACCCATATTATTTCCCATTGAGCTAAACAATTGAATTCCTAACTCATTGCGAATTGCACCCTATGGACTTCTGCTTGCAAAATTCCACCTTGGCTTTTCCTTTTCTAAACAAATTTCATGACCCATCTTCCAGCCTATTGGAATCTGCCCTCTCACCTGTTGTCCAAGTGAAAGATTAGCTATCAAAGAATGCGGATCATTCTATGTGGAATTCCACTCCCCTTTTTTCGATGCATGAACGACAACCCAAAACCACAAATCCTTAGTGTCTGCCCAGCCAGTGGGTCCCGAGCTCACCATGCTCGTTTGAACCCAAAAGCTAAAAAAACCAAGTGTTAAGTATTGTGCAGACCATCTCCTACGAGTGGTTGGTCACAAATCTTCATTTTGCTTTCATTGTCCCAAAATAGCTACAGCCATCTGTCAACCTGCTAGGCAAGGGCTGACCCTTCCATTTCCTCTTGACCAATGATAAACAAGCAGATTTCGTAGCCTTCCATGGGCCCATTGATGTGGATTTCCATCGTCAAACTTCTAACTAGCCTCTACTGTCTCAAATGGCCATCACCCACCATCCGTTCGGGCCCTCTGACCCATGTCCTTTGAGTGATTTTAACTTCAACAATGAAGCATCTTCCACCTCTTCAAGCTATGGGTCCCACATGTGCCACCTATGAAATGCCACCTAGCCAGTGTCGTTTCAATAGTGGACCCTCAAACAGCCAAGCTCCTCTCCAATCCTACATGCTTAAAAGGTTGTCTTCATGCCTACAAACTTCAAAATGACCTCTACCCATGTGCCAAAATGGTTCCTCCTCCTTAGTGGACCCCACACAATGACCAAACCTCAAGCTAGGATAGGCGGGCCGTTGTGCCCTGATTGTCATCCCTCCTACAGCTACTTCAAAATAGCCAACAGCCCAGGGAAGTCTGCACCCCTAGGCCCGAACTGTTGTAACTCCCTCCTATGAAAGGTTGATGTTCATCTGTAAGAGATGTTAGGATGTTTAAATGGTGAATTATCTTATCTAACATCATTTTGCAGGAGTTTGGCTAACTTTCCCCATGTTTTCATGCTTGAATGTGCTTACCTCTCTCTCGCCTGTAGGATATATGGAACCAGGTTCAAGATCTTCAGAAGCAGTCATGGCGAAAGACAAGGGAAAGAGGTCAGCCAAGGAACCTTGGGGGAAGGAGGATAAAGATCAAATGAATTACAAGTTCCAAGGAGAAACCCTCAACTCCAAGGTCACAACAACTGCAAAAGGGGTCTTAGATACAAATATCAGACACATAGATATCAATGAATTCAAGCAAAGGATCTGGATCAACCCCACAATAGAAAATGCGAGAAATATTAGAATCAGTGGATTGGCCAAGGTTGTTGGTTTATTACCTTCCCTCATTCCTCCCAAGCTTGTGATGGCCTACACGGAGGCATATCAACCAGAGTCAAGAACAATAATGGATAGAGATGGGAATGTTTTGGCTGATTTGTCTGCCAAATCAATAGGGAAGGATTTTCATATCCCTACATTCAGAGAGATGGAGGAAGCCTCCAAAGAATATTCCAAGGAGATGTGGGATTCAAACCCCCTCAAGTGCTAAAATATAATCAATCAGTATTGGTTAAAAGAAAAGAGGGGCAGTACAACTAAGGTACCCCAAGAGCTCTTCCGCAACGACTTCTATGAGGATTACCATGACTTATTAACCCTATTAAGCAAATTAATGGGTCTTCCAAATGCTTCCTAGTTCGAGGAATGGATGTTATACTTTGTGGAAGAGATCCTCTGAGGAAAAACCAAATTCTACCAAGCAGGAATAATTAGTAATTGCTTGCATGAGCAATTTTTGGCTGTGAAGAAGACTTCATGATTCTACATGACTTCATACCTTGTTTATTTACTAGCTGACTGGATGCAATACAAAGACTTGTTTAGGGCTCCAGATGAGGCTCTAGGAAAATTTAATTAAAGGTCTATGACAAGTACCCTCAGCTTCAATACAAGAATATCAAGAGGGATTATTGCAAAGTCAATGACACTTTTATAGGTCATATTATCATATTGCTCAAGGGTGATTTTTAAAGGAGAGTCTCCCATAGTGCCAATGCTTAGATCCACTAGTTTGGCTTCTTGTTCATATAGTTCCATAAATTCACATACATCTAAGCCAAAAGTTTCTCAGAGAAACCATACAAGTTGCCCTGGTATCCAAATGACCGAATAATATTGCTAGAGCTCTCTTGGTAGATGTAGCATGCACACACCCTCCTCAGTAGCAAACATAAGGTGAGGATTCCCTATCCCCTCTCCTTCGACCAAGGGATGAATGAGATCCACAAATCCCAGTGTACAGACCATTCAGATAAAGAACTTATTGAATATAACCTGGAGTTCCACACTACTCGGTCATGGATGGACCCCTATGGAAAACTCATAAAGATGGTCACAGTTGAACACGCCCACGTACATGATGTTGAGGACTTTTGGGCCAACTGCAAGGACAACAAAGAAGTGTGAATTAGGCACTACATGCACATGACCATGTACTTCATCAAGAGGTTCAACTTGTTCATTGTTCTAGATCAAGTGGTGGAGGATGATAATATAGTGATTGATCCTCAATACGGTGCAGTTGCAAATCTCCCACTATCACTAGTTGACTAGAATGAAGAAGAGATCAATGACCTCAATATTCTAATGAAGCCAATCAAGGCAAGAACAAAAGAGTGGGTTGATGGGAAGATCACCCAATTGAAGCTACAAGGGGTCACACTGACATATGGGGAACTTGAGGACAAGTCGACAAGCAAAACCAACAGTGGGATAGTCGCTGCCCCGACTGGAGAAACTTCAAAATATCCTCTAGTCACCAAGTCAAGGAAGAAGAAAAATGGTTGAGAGTCATCCCAAGCCTAAGGTGTATGCAAGAAAGGCTTCAGAAGGAGAACCTTCTGATAAATCAAAGAAATCAGGCGGTTTCATAGAGATTCCTACCATCAGGGAGGACCCGCTCCATGAAGGAGAGGAGCTAGAGGTCGAGCAACCAAGATCCCCACTTGTCACCTCTACTCTCAAAATCACCACTACTACCCTGTTGCCTACTTCTTAGACAGTAGTTGCTACTTCTCCACCCACTATGGATATCTTCGTCCACCTTGCTTCCACCCCACCTACTACGTAGGTAATGATAATAGACTTCTCCTCTGCCACTACCTCTCTGCTCTCCTCTTCCTCCATGTCTCTGTCAACATCTCTTCCACTGGCTACAACAACTATGCCAATGCCTACTCTATCACTCCTAAAGTCCTTCACTCACCATATGCAGAATATCCCAACGAAGTTGTCTAGGGTATTAATGAACCCATCCCTACATGCTACTTTGGCATAGTTTGTTGCAAATCTCCCCACTCCTCCTCCTCCAATTGAGCCACCAAAAATGAAAGCAACAATGGAAATATCAAAAGAGTTGGAGCAACAAGAAATGGAAGCAACGAAAGAAATAGAAGAGGAGGCAGATGAGCACCCTGAGTACCAACACCTAGTAATTGATAAAGTGGTGCACGAGGGAGAGGAGGAAGAGACACATTCATCTAAGACACTGAGGAGCCAGGAACCAAATACATTGTGGAAACTTTTGACTCAGACCTCGAACAGGAGTTGGCTTAGTAGCTTAAGAACATTGGAGAAGAGGTAGAGAAACAACCTTCTGGTGAGGAGGAAAATGTAGAAGAGGAAATGGAGGACAACACTGGGCCTCCAACTAGGGAATAAAATAAGAGCCTTGAGAATGATAAGAAGATGCCTCCATCAAAAGAGAAAGAAGAGAGCCTCAAACATGATGAAGAGATGCCACCTCAGTGTGAACAAGAGGAAAAGAAACAAGAAGATAAACCTGAGCAACAGACTGAATCCTAGAAGTAGAGCATCATGAAGAACATGGGCATGACAAAGAAGAAGAAGAGAACACTGAAGGGGAGGAAATCCCCAAGGAACATGAAGCTAATGAGTCCCCAGGAAAGGAAATTGTATTCATCTAGGATTCTGATGAGGAAGAAGGAGAAAGGATGGAACAAGAGGCTTTGGGGAACAAAGAAATTGAAATCCAACACACCTGTGAGGAAGAAGGTGATCATGAATCACCAAAAGGAGAATCTCAGATGTTAGAATAGCTAGAGAAACAGCTGGAAAAGAAAACTCCAACCCCAAAGGATCTGAGGGCAAGGCTAGCAGAAATTCTAGCTCGAGCCCAAATAAGTTCAAAGAAAGAGAAGAAGCCAAAGGTCAGATCTCACCTAACAATGGATGTATCTAGATCCAGAATTTCACAAATAGCCACTCCAATTGTGGGAGAGGAAGGGGTAAGCTACAATGTCTCCACCCTTGATCTAGGAACAGCCACGAGAGAGCAAAATATTGACCATCTCCAAGGATTTGTTGCCACCATTGTGCACCAAATGAACAAAGATAATATTTCCAAGGAGGAGTTGAAAGCACAAGTGACTGGCTTAACAACATACATCCAACAATGGTCATTAATCGAAGAGATCCCTACCATGTCCTTGGCACCACTGCAACTATTGTCTAAGGACCACATTGACCAATTGGAGAAAATAAAGAATTGGACAAAGGCCACAAAGGAATTGTTCTGGAAAGTCCTCTACAATGGAAATATGGGAATAGTCAGCACTGCCAAGACATCCAACAAGTTCCTAGAAGTTCAAAAGATACTCGAGGGAATAAAGAAGTCCTGCACTAACTTCCCTAAGTTGTATAGGATCACGTATCCCAAGTTTGATGTAATTCTCAAGATACCTAATAAATCCTGGGAGAAGGAACTTTCCTTAGTAGAGGGTGACTATTGGATCATAGAGACATGGAAGCTAGGCTTGGACCAAAAAAAGGAAGTGTTGGAATGAGTGCTCCATGAAGTGAAGTTAGATATTGACTGGTTCAAATAAATCAGGGCAACATGTGAGGAATATCTAAGATTGATGATATATTTTGATGTGCCTATCGTCAAGTTGGATCTAAAAAAGATAAAGTCATACTTCCATAAGAAGATGGAAAATGGAACAACGGATGCCATGACGCCAGATTTATTGATTTTTTGTTAACGTTCCTTCGCTCAACCCAAGCAAGTAATAAAGAATATACAGAAATGTGATAAAGACTAAGATGAGATTACAAGAAAATCTAGGAAATTGAATTTCCAAGTGATCTAGTTGAATATATTAGAGTGGAACAAGCTCCAGAAAATGATTATAAAGTTTGTGGAATATGACACCATCAAGAAAAGTGAAGGAAATCTTGTGATCGATGATGAGTTCCTCGCCAAGTAGCTGCAGCAAAAGGAAATCAGCAAGAAGACAAAAGAGCTACATGGTTGCTCACTAGAGGACAAAATAGGCTAAATGACAAGGATGCAATTTTAAATTGTAATATATTTGGGGGTAGGTGAAACCCTAATTTGTAGTGAATCTTGGCCACACAATGCAAATTAATCTTGTCCATTCAGTTTGCTTTTTAGACACTATAAACAGGGGTTCTCCTCTCATTTTCAAGGGGGAGTTGATTTGTTGTAATGACATGCTGTTGGAATTTTAATAGAAATTCATTGACTGGTGGATTCTTGAGTTCCTTTGCATGTTTCATGATTCTTCTTCTCTTAGTTAGTGAATTTGAGTAGATTAACTTTGTTGTCCTATATGTTTTAGCTTGCTTTAGTAGATTAGTTAATGTTGTTCATTGATTTTAAAGAATTATGTTGGGTGTTGGAAACCTTCCTTTTCCATACTTTTTGTTGTTTATTGATGGAAAAATAGCTGTGTAAAGTTAGTCTAAGCATAAATCAAAAGTTGCACTAAATTTCCATCTTTTATTCATGCTTATGATTAATGAATGGTTGAATATATGTAGTCCTTAGAAGCTTGCACTAGTTTCATGATACTGTGAAATAATTTGGTTAAGTGGAACTTAGTTTTGGGAAGGTTGTTTGCAGTAGGGTCCTCCATTATCACTGTTCATTGCTAGTTTTAGGTCTAGGACCTCCTCCCTTTCCCTGCCCATTTTTCCTTTTTTTATAATGAATTCGAACAAGGTTCATTGCACATTGTAAAGCCAAATCTAAATCTGAAATAGGAGTTATGGACTTCTTTTTTGACCTACAATGATTGTGTATCAACTTTCCCATCTTAAGAACTCTTTTGGAAAATCTGATTCTCCTCCAACTTAACTCTATAAGTCTACCCTGTGATTACCAGCAAAATCACACCAAAAAAACTAAGACATTCCAAGCATCTCATGACCTGAAACCTGAGAGACCTTGGGGTAATTTTTAGCAACTTGTTACTGGAGATTTCCTTTCAAGAGAGATAGTGCACCTATGCACTACCTGTGTTGAGAAAGTGCTAAAAACACCCATCAACATAAATGGCACTAGAAGGAGGGCCCCTTTGAGCTAAGTTGGATCAAATTGGTTCATTCTCCTCTAAAATATTCTAGAGATTTTTAAGGTCAATGCCAAACAAAGGGGAATTTCAAGAACTATAGCCTCCTATGAGGGCTAGAAGGACTAAGAGAGAGGACGCAGCCTCTTCTTCCTCCTCCAATCCATCCACTTCACCTTCACTTTCACCTCCTTCCTCTTTCCATCAACCACATGCTCATCCTTCCTCTTCCATCTCTACCTCTTCCACTCAACCATCCCAAACTGCATTTCAACCACTTGCTTCCCACAGCTAGGGTGTTGCCCTAGTCCCTACCTTCCAAGTCCAAGGTGCAGTCCCAACTACCGTTGCCCCTATGCAGCCCCAAGTTTGCTCAATAGAAAATACCACCCCTGCCTCCCCTCATGGCTTGGTTGGGAAATAATCCTTCCTCATTGTTCTTCAATGCTTACCATGACATTCCTAAGAACCTGGAGAGCTTTTGCATGAAGTTCTATCCTCAGGATCTACAAAGGATAGCTGAAGAACATATTAAGATCTTCCAAGCGATGTTGAAAGATATGCAGATTGATCAGAAGGACGTAGCGTGTAGGATTTTCCTTTATTCCTTGGGGGAAGAGGCCTTCTATTGGTATATCAACTTACCAATAGGGTCCATCACATCTTGGACCTTGTTGATGAATGCCTTCTTGCAGAAGTACAAGATCCCAATTAGCCCTTCAAAGCTATATCAGAAATTCATGTCCATTTGAAGGGAAGTCAATGAGCCGATCAGCTCCTTCAATGATTGATTCCACCGAGCATACACAAGATTGTAACCTCCATATGCACTCAATGATGTTGCTACCTTGCCCATTTATTAAGCAGCATTAGATAACCTCACAGCTACATTGGTGAGGAGGATGCGCCCAGCTCCTACCACATTAGTGGATGCTTACGTTGAGGTAGTCATAGGCAGCACTAACTTGGGATAGAACATCTTCGGCATGTTGCCTTCCTTGGGGAAAGCCACCTATCCTATGTAGATTCAAGGACTCACACAAGCTTTGCAACATCAGACTCCCCTAATGAATCAAGTGTCGCAGCTACCCATAGTGCCTCATCCAGGGCAACCCATGAACCAAACACCCCCAGTGCCTCATTACTTGTAGCCTCAACAACCACAAACCTATGCATATCCATCACAAGTACTAGCATACCTACAATGGCCTAAATTCCCTCCCGCTCAGCAAAACTAGTCGATGGCACAACCCATCTTCCTCTAGAATCAAACATCATATTCAAGAAATATAGAGAAGGATCGATTGGATGAGCTAATGACGATGATCTAAAAGATGTCCACAAAGTTGACACACTTGAGAAATAAAAATAGCCAGCTATAAGCTTCTCAATGCAACATTCAAGCGAATCTCAATTGAGATAGTCAAGACAACCAGGAAGCGGGTATCTCATCAGTACCAAACTATGAACGAGGATAGAACTCTAATTAGAACTTCGAAAGGAGACCCTCACAAACACAGAACTGAAGGTGTAATACAAGGCCAAACAATGGGGGTGTTCCCACTCCTCTTGATCAACTTGCTAGTAGTGAGAAGACAACTAGTGGAGTGTATCTCATCGAGGCTCCCATATCTGGATGGTACAAGATTCACAAGAGTAGTAGGAATTCTAAATTGGATTGCCCTGAGTTTCAAACAGTCGTGGAAATCTTTCAAGTGGAGGTCCAAAATGCTATTGACAATGAAAATTGCAAAGACATAGTTTTGTCTAACCCATACAATTCCTCTTGTCTCATGGTCAACTAGACCCCATTCCCGCAAAGCGAGAGTAACAAGCCCAAGATCGAGACCAGCTCTTCCAAGAACGAAGAAGTACAAGAGGTAAGTAATGAAGAAACTTTGTCTCAACTCTTTACTTTAGTAGATAATGGTCTTGTAGATGAAGAAGAGTCTTGTGAAGAGGAATTCCAAATGTTCCATCAGAGAGCCTCTCCATATAGCTTAAGAAATAGACAAGCGGGGGGACCGTTCACTACTTCCATTTCGCCTAATAATTTTAGCATCCCACCTTACCCCAATGCTAGTAACAACCCTGGCTATCCCCATGTGCCCACACAATACTTGAACAGAAACAAGTAACCAGGAAAAATGCAAATCTAGCCTGCTAGCTCATCCATAGGATGATCCTTTGAGGCTAAAATTGAGCAAATGGGTGAATATGTTGCTAAGGAGTTCAAGAAAGTCAAAAATAGCTTGTCATCCTTTGAGATACTTAAAGTTCCTGTAGTTAGGAATTCCTTCTTTAGGGTAGTCAATGGAACCCCATCCTCCAAGGAAATGCAAGAGGTACCCACCAAGAAAGTCACCTTCGAAGAGTCACCACATGAACTAGTAATCCAAGAAATTTTAGGAAAGAAGGACGCTCCTCCAAATCAACAAACTAGAAAAAATGCTGCCAAGGAGCAAAATCAAGGGAAATCTAAGGAAAAGACAAATGAAAAGGACAAGGGTCAAGTTCCCCAGGTTGACGCACCTATGGGACTCTTCCAAGGAAGGTTTGAAATTCCTCCCTTCCTTACCACTATCAAGATATTTGGGAAGAACCTACACAAGTTTTTGATCAACTCCAAAGCATTAGCCAATGCCATGCCTTTGGTTGTATGTAAGGCTCTTGGGATTGTTCCCACATCTTCAAGAATAAAAGTAACTCAGCTGGACAAAATAGAGGTGAACATTGTTGGAGAAATCAATCGTATCCCCATGCAGATTGTTGTAGATCTAAGGGTACAGCAAGTTATTGGCATCTAGGTTGCAGATATCCCAGACACATATGGAATAATCTTGGGTCAAGACTTCACCCAAGCATTGAATGGGTATGCCACAACTGATTTATCTCACATGTGGTTGCCATGGAAGGGGCTTCCATATTAGATTCACATTGACCGAGAACCCTGCATGAAATTAATGGTCATGAAATATAACAACACCAATGAGGTGTTGTTTTTTGAAACTGAATTGGGCAATTATATCCCTGTTACTTATCAAGGAGAACCATAATTTCTAGAAGAAGAGGTAGCTAATGAGGTCCTCTTGGTATTGTGCAATCCTTCTTCCAACCTAACTTACACACCCTAGAGCATAGAAATGTTAGTGGAATCAAAAGATGATGAGTCCTACGATGATGGGAATTTAGGATTTTTAGATGGATTCCAAGACTACATGGAGAAATGCATACAAGATCAACTCAACCTAGGGGCAAGGATGAATTTTTAGGAGCTCCTGTTACCTAGTAGGTGCAGAGTTCACAACGTTGCCCTCTTAGAATTCAAGTGTTTCTTGATGGGTTCAATGTAATCCTCATCATTTAATTTATCAATCCAAGGCGGTGTCCATGGTTGTATGCAAGAGAGAAAGTAGAAAACTTGCTTGACAATCTATTCTACAATCTATTCTACTTACATGAAATAAATCTTATTTGCATGAAAGGAAATTTGCATGAAAGGGAACTAATCTTTAAGGAAAACAATAATGAATTGAAAAGACTAAACTACTTCACAATTACTGGAAATGAAAATCTTTCTTGAATTCAAATTTACTGTAGAAAGTTAGAAATACATTGTTGGAAATGAAACTAAAACTATCCTATTTCCTCGGGCTGAAATAATTCTTTCTAATCCCCCCCTTTTGATTAAATGATTCCATTGTATTTATAGAATTCATATTATATATCTATCCAAACAATCCACTAAGAATTTGGATCCAAGATCCTATTTTTGAGGGGTCATTTACAAAACTTTAAGAAAATTGAAGTTGTTGTCCTCCATCACGTCGCTTTTGTATCAATCATTTTTTGGTGCATATTTCTCCTTCCCTGCTACAAATAACGCCAAATTATCAAAAGGGTTTTTATATTTTTAAATATACTTTCCAAATCATTTTGAATTTTTAAATTTTTTGAAGAAACAAGGGAGATATCACTATTTTACTGAGACTGCATTTTTGACAATTTCTGAACTAATTTTTAGGAAGTCTTCAGTTCTCCACATGAATGAAGAGATTTTTCTCCTTTTTTCTTTCCAAAATAATTGATCATTAACATGAATAACATGTTATAATCATGCAACAACAATTTAGTGATGTGGTAACTTGAGTTATCTTTGGTGGAAGGAATCATGAAATCTAATAACCGTGAGAGATCTTGAAACTCAACATGAAACAAATACTCATCCCATTAATTTAGGAATGACTAATGCTCCATGATTTTGAATGAATTTACAAGTGTGTTGGGAGTCTTCTCTATCTTCTCATTATTTCTTCAAATCCTTCTAAAGCTGTTAGGAGTTAACTGCCTCAAGTGTGTAGAGCTCTTTGTCGCAAGTGTCTATGAAGCTTCCTCTTACCATGAGTTATTTAATGACTCATTTATATGCATTATATCATTTTAAACACTTCATGAAGACATATTAGAGGAAATTTGGATCACATTTAATTACTAAAAATAAACTAAACATTTACTTTATATTTTACTTTAAACAAGTTAAAGAACTTTCAATCATTACTCAAATCCACTTTAACACTAATGCATTAGGAAGAAATAGATGATTTTATTTGATAAAATATGAGACAATTTATGGACTCATCACTGCTTATGTCAAATAGCAATAGAACATGTCAAAGGACAAGTTATCCCTCAAAGGGAGCTGCCAACCAAGCCACCGGTCGTCGATCATGTTGAGTCACCATTGGTGCCAGAAATTGCAGATACAAGCATGCAACCAAAGGGGAATGAACACGTCATTAGCCTTGAGGCTAATGAAACTTTTAATTTCAGATGTTGCACTTTAATGGATCTAAGTCCAAGCAAGGAGTGGGAGACAGATTTGAACTCATCATCCCTACGGGTAAGACCTACTTTGTTTCCCATAGACTCCATTTTTATTGTACCAACAATGTAGCAGAGTACGAAGCACTAGTTTGTGGCCTTCTCATGGCCCTTAGGAAGAAGGTTAAGATACTACAAGTCTTCGATAATTCAAAGCTAGTAGTAAAAAAAGTTAGGAAATCATACTCCTTTCATGATAGAAGGTTGGAAAATTATAGGCATAGAGTTTGGGATATTTTAGAGAGCTTAGATGCATTCAATATCCAGTTGATCCCTCATTCTCAGAACCATATTGTTGATGCTTTGGCTCAAGCGGCCAACACTCTTCAACCTTTGTCACTTTCAGGCCTCGAGAAATTCACAGTTGAGTTGACCTCCACCCCATCCATGCTAGACAACGTCACTCATTTTCAAGTGTTCAATGATGATAAGCATATCCTAGAATTTATCACTAGTTTTGATGTATTTGCTACCAAAATAATTGATGAAACTAAGCCCGAAAAAGTTGAATTGGATATAGAAGGGGCCATCAATCTCAAAACGAATACCATTCCACAGATTATAGTCCAACTAGAGAATATATTTGACCTAGATCAAATATGAGACCAAGATCAGTAGGCAAAAAAGGACTCCATCAACAATCATTGTGACACCCACAACCTTGGACAACTAAGGGAGTCAAGAATGTGTTCATCGGCAAGGTCTACACCCCAGAAGAGAAGAAAGGGATCATTGATTCCTTGCAAAAATACCATGATGTGGTAGCATGTAGTTATGGGGATTTGAATACCTATTATACCTCCATTATCACACACACCATTCCTCTTAGACCGGATGTCCAACCATTCTGACAACGACAGTGTCCCATCAATGCATTGTTGGAGCCCATTATTTATAAAGAAGTGAAAAAGTTGCTATCAGCTAGAATCATCTTTCCAGTCAAGCACTCCACATGGGTGGCTAATTTGGTCCCAGTTAGGAAGAAGAACAGAGAAATCAATTTGTGTGTGGATTTCCACAATCTGAATAGAGCTTCAAAAAAGGACAACTATCCAATACATTCATTGGATGAGGTACTACAGATTGTTAATGGATCAAAAATGATGTGTTTCCTCGACAGATACTTCGAATACAATCAAGTGATGGTGCAATATGAAGATCGGTACAAGACAACGTTCACCACCAAGTGGGGAACCTTTGCCTACATGAGAATTCCATTCGGGCTCATTAATGTCAACGCCACCTTCCAATGTGCGATGGAAATAGCCTTCAAATATCTGATTGAAAAGTGCATAATCATCTACATGGATGATTTGACCGTGTTCTCAAAGAAGTGAAGTGATCATGTCTCTGATCTATGCAAGCTTTTTTAGAGGTGTAGAGAATTCGAGGTTTCCCTTAACCCGAAGAAATGTATTTTTTGGTGTTACTGAAGGGAAGCTACTTAGACATGTTATTTCAAAATGAGGAATCTCCATAGACCCCAAGTGTATCCAGTCTCTATTGAAGATTCAATTTCCAAGCAACAAGAAAGAGCTTAAATATTTCTTCAAAAAGATAAATTTCATCCAAAAATTTATTACATACTTTGTTGAAATTGTCAAACCCCTCAATGCAATGTTGAACCAAGATGCTAAAGTTGAGTTGAATCTAGAGGCAAAGTAGGCCTTTGAATAAATCAAGAAATCTATTTTTGAGGCACTGGTGCTCGTTAGCCTGGATTATCTGAAGCCATTCTACATTTATTCATTTGCTTCAGATCACTCGTGTGCCAACATTTTGACCCAAAAGGATGACAAAGGAAATGAGCACCCAATCGCCTTCATGATTGCTCCCTTGAAAGATGTTGAACTAAGATATCAGAATGTAGAAAAGCAGACATATGCTTTGGTTAGATGAGTCAAAAAGTTCATACATTACATCTTGCGGAACAAGGTCTTTTCCATTGTCTCAAATTCAGCAATGAAGACATTGCTAATGCAAAATGAGCTAGGAGAACGAAGGGAAAAGTGGATGACCTTGTTGCAAGAATATGACATGGAGATTCAACCAATGAAATTGGTAAGAGGAAAATCCCTCACCCAGATGGTAGATGAAATAGAGGTTGAAGCAGGACCCGAACTCACCATTCAATAGTATCAACTTGAAGATGTTTCCCCAAGGGAGTGGTACAATGACATTGTCTTTTATTTGTTGAATAACAAGTGCCCGCACCACATGCAGGGAGTTCAAAAACATTCCCTTAGACTAAAAAGTGGTAGCTATATGTTGCAAGGATTTGTCTTTTACAAAATAAATCATGAGGGAGTGTACCTTCGGTGCCTCGGAGAAGAAGAAACACTCGTGCTAAAGGAATTCCATGATAAGTTTGGTATCAGGCATGGCTCGAGTCCTTCTACTACTCATCAAATCCTACAAGCAAGTTTCTATTGGCTGATAGTCTTCAAGGATGCTGATAACCATGTCTGCATGTGCCATGTCTGCCAGACCGCCGCAACCAAAGAAAGGAATGTTGTTGTCCTGCTGCAACCAATCTTGGAGGTAAGACCATTTGTGCAATGGGGTCTCGACTTCATTTGTCCAATAATCCCACCATCATCTACGGGTCACAAGTACATTTTTATCACCTCTTATTATTGCACTAGGTGGACAGAAGCTATTGCTTGTAGGCAATGTACAATAGAGGTAGTTGTGAACTTTCTTGAAAGTTTTATGATAAATCATTATGGTTGCATGTATGCATTAGTATGTGATAATGGTCTAGACTTTTCCTCACTTAAATTTTCTAGTCAGGCCTTCGACTATGGAATTTCCCTTAATTTCTCATCCAACTATTATCCTCAGGGCAATGGCCTAGCTGAATCTACGAACAAAAACCCGATTACTATCATAAAAAAGTTTCTTGACAAGAATCCCAAGGACTGGCATACCCAACTCCACTTTTCCCTTTGGGCAGATTGCACGTGCCACAAGGCTACCTTGGGTGATTCCTCATTCCACCTCGTTTATGGCCTAGAGCCTGTGTTCCCAATTCACTTGAAAATCCCCACCCTCCAATTCATTAATACCTTTTACGAAGAAGGGGATTGAAGAGAAGCTCACTTGGCTGAGTTGCTACACCTAAAAGAAGTACATGACGGAGCCATTGAAAAATTTTCTAAGAACTAGGGCGTAGTCAAAAGATGGTTCGATCAACGAGCCAAAGTCAAGGCCTTTAGAATTGTTGATCTAGTCCTATTGTGGGACAAGGCCCATGAGAAAAAGGGGAACATGAAAAATTCAACAAGCTCTAGCTTGGCCCCTTTCAGATTGTCAAAATCCTTAGAGATAATGCTTTCCACCTTAAGACCTTAACTGGTGAAGATTTATCATTGCCCGTCAACGGGAAGCACCTAAAGCATTATTTCCAATCCTTTTTTCCTTGTTGAAGGTGTCTCTTTGTTCCTAGTGCAGTGGTCGTGCTCATTCAATGAATGGTTCACTTTTTTGCTCGCTCTTATTTTTCTTTGGATAATCATTCACTCCTAATCATTGGCCTTTGATTGTTTTTATGGAGCAGTTTCCTTATTTGAACTGACACTTGACTTAGAACTCAACCCTTTATTGAATCCTCTCACACTCGCCTCGGATTCTTCATGAAATACACTAATTGCCTTCACGGAACTATATAATGGTTGTTATGAAATCAAGGAAAGTGAAAAATCTTAAATATGCTTTAGTGACCATTGTGGTTCCAAGCCCACTGTAAGCTTCAATGCTTACACAGTTGAATAGGAGAAGTAATATCAAAAGAATATCAAAAGAAAGAAAGAAAGAAATGTTGAAAATCAAGCAACCATGTGGGTGTGTGGACAACTCTACCGGAGCTATGGACACTTGGCTAGCAGTAGAGCAATGTTCGTGGGATCACAGTGACAACTTCATTAGGGCTATGGATGCCTGACTAGAAGCGGGGCAATGTCCAGGTTACTTTTGGAGTCAGATGATTAATATAGCTTGTTTGGTTGGATTAGAAGTTTTTGGTTATGGTCTCTAAGGAGAGGAAATAAATTCACTACTTACACACACTTCCGAGATGCTTTTTTGATCTGATTCAGTTAAGGTTTTTGTTCTCTCTCAAGCCTCTTTCTTCACATTTGGAAATAGGCTTCTAGACTGCGAAACTAGAGATTTTGGGTTTTGAATGAACACTTATCCCTAGAATGCTCAGGAGTGTTCTCTAGCAAAGTCATCATTTGTTGTCCCTTCAGCACACACGCCCCATTCGAAATGGAGACCCTCTTTCTTTTCACCTCGTTGGGTCAGTTTTTTCACTGCCTCATTTTGTGTGCCCCCTGTTTTGTGTCCTAAATAGTTAGTGAGTCTCAAGGAAATCATCTTGAAGTGACCATGCTTTTCCCCCCTCAAATTTTCAAGGCCTTCGAGAAGTTCCCTTAGCTATTTTCCTTTACTCTTTAGAACTGGTGTCCTTGGAGAGGAGCGGGCCCACCCAACTAGGCCACCCATGCAGGTTTCCTTCACTTCATGTACATTTTGAATGGTCATCGTCCAGTGACCTTCCACTATTTGGGACCCACCTCTCTAATTGTCATTTTCATTGTTGTTCACCCATCAAATTTTGCCCTTCCCATGGTCATTTTCAAAATGACTAACCACCAACCTCCAGTGCCACTGTACAATCATTAATAAGGTGCATTTAATGCACTAAAATCTATAAATAGCCCCTCTTGAGCTGTCATTTTCATCTTGTTAGTTGTTCAGAACGAATCAGAGCCCTCTGCAAATGTCGCCATTGCGTCCGTCGAGCCTAGTTGAAAATTCAAAGCATTTTCCATTGTTTTCTTGACCTTTTTCATTGAGTTTTAGAGGTAGGTTTTCCATCCACAATCCATGTGTTATGCTTTCTTTGATTTCTAAAAAGTTGCTAAATCTAAAGGGGAGAAAACTTGAAATTAACTAAATTAGACCTAGGCACACAAAACCCATGAATTAAAATCTTGACAAAATTTGAAATTGCCTCACACGCTGCTAGCGGAACTCATGCTCCCCACGGTCATTCTTTAACAAGGGCCTTCATCCCCTACAGGCCCACACCCTCGCCATCACCATCACTGACTTTGAAAAATGATTTAAACTTAACAACGGTGATCTCTGATTCCGAGCCCACCCTCATGGGAGAACTCCCCTCCTTGGATGCCCTGAACTTAGCTTAAATTCATGAAATGAAATGGAGATTCATTGACCCTCTTGGGTCCCTAGGCACAAATTTTCTCCTAGAAAATACCTTCTAGCTTTGTCATTTCAAATGGCTGAATGAGCATGGCCTCCCAACGGTCAGGTCTCGCCCATATCCTTTCCCATCGAGCTAAACAACTGAAGTCCTGACCCATTGTAGGCTACACCCTATGGACTTCCACTTGTAAAAAATCTTCCTTAGATTCTCCTTTTCTAAACAGCTTTCGTGGCCTATCTTCCCGCCTATCAGACTCCGCCCTCTCGCTCGCTATCCAAGTCAAAGAGCAACTATCAAAGAATGTGGATCATTCTCTGTGGACTTCCACTCCCCTTTCGTCAATGCATGAAAAACTACCCAAAACCACAAAGCCTTAGCATCCACTCAACCAGTGGATCCCAAGCCAACCATGTCCGTTCGAGCCCAAAAGCTAAAACAACTAAGTGTTAAGTATTGTGCGAACCATCTCCTGTAGGTGGCTCGTCACGAACCTTTGTTCCACTTCTGCCATCCCAAAATGGCTACAGACATCCATCAACCCACTAGGCGAGGCCCAACCCTTCCATTGCCTCTTGACCGATGATAAATGAGCAGATGTTGTAGCCTTTCATGGGCCCGTTGAT
The DNA here is from genome assembly GCA_007258455.2 of Sequoia sempervirens. Taxonomy (NCBI): domain Eukaryota; kingdom Viridiplantae; phylum Streptophyta; class Pinopsida; order Cupressales; family Cupressaceae; genus Sequoia; species Sequoia sempervirens. The sequence continues at coordinate 610,220,384 of VDFB02000003.1, forward strand.
GTGGGTTTCCATCGCCAGACTTCTGACTAGCCTCCACCATCTCAAACGATCGTTACCCACCATCCTCCTATGCCCTTAGACCACATCCTTTTGAGTGATTTTAACTTCAATAATGAAGCATCCATGGCCTCCTAAAGTTGTGAGTCCCACATGACAGAACACTACCTATGGAACATTTCCTTGCCAGTGTCGTTTCAACGGTGAACCCTCAAACAACCAAGCTGCTCTTGATTCCCACATGCTTAAAAGGTGGTCTGCATGCCTCCAAAATTCAAAATGACCTCAAATCACGTGCCAAAATGGTTCCTCCTCCTAAATGGACCCCACACAATGACCAAACCTTAAGGCGAGCTAGGATAGGCAAGCCGTCATACCCTAATTACCATCCCTCCTGCAGTTGCTTCAAAACGGCCAACAGCCCAAGGAAGTCTACACCTCTAGGCCTAAACTACTATAACTCCCTCCTATGAAAGGTTAATGTTGATCTGTAAGAGATGTTAGGATGTTTAAATGGTGAATTATCTTATCTAACATTGTTTTTCAAGATTTTGGCTAACTTTCCCTATGTTTTCATGCTTGAAAGTACTTACCTCTCTCACCTGCAGGATATATGGAACCAGGTGCAGGATCTTCAGAGGCATCCATGGAGAAAGAAAAAGGAAAGAGGTCAACCAAGGAACCTTGGGGGAAGGAGGATAAATATCAAATGAAGTACAAGTTCCAAAGGGAACCCCTCAACTCCAAGGTCACCATAGCTTGGAAAAAGATCTCAGATACAAATATCGGACACATAGATATCAATGAATTCAAGCAAAGGGTTTGGATCAACCCCACAAAAGAAATTGCGAGAAATATTACAAGAAGTGGATTGGACAAGGCTACTAGTTTTATGCCTACCCTCATTGCTCCTGAGCTTGTGATGGCCTACAGGGAGGCATATCAACCAGAGTCTAGAACAATAGTGGATAGAGATGGGAATGTTTTGGCTGATTTTTCTACCAAATCAATAGGGAAGGCTTTTCATATCCCTACATTTGGAAAGATGGAGGAAGCCTCCAAAGAATATTCCAAGGAGATGTGGGATTCAAACCCCCTCAAGTACAAAAATATAATCAATCAATATTGGTTAAAAGAAAAGAGGAGCAGTGCAACTAAGGTACCCCAAGAGCTCTTCTGCAGTGACTTCTATGAGGATTACCATGACTTGGTAGCCCTATTAAGCAGAGTAATGGGCCTTCCAAACACTACCTACTTCCAATAATGGATGTTATACTTCATGGAAGAGATCCTCTGAGGAAAAACCAAATTCTACTAGGTAGGAATAATTAGTAATTGCTTGCATGAGCATTTTTTGGTTGTGAAGAAGACTTCATGATTCTACATGACTTCATACCTTGTCTATTTACTAGTTGACCGGATGCAATACAGAGGCTTGTTCAGGGCTCCAGATGAGGCTCCACGCAAGGAATTAAAGGTCTATGACAAGTACCATCAACTTCAATACAAGAATTTCAAGAGGGATTATTGTAGAGTCAATGATGCTTTTATAGGTCATATTATTAGATTGCTTGAGGGTGATTTTGAAAGAAGAGTCTCCCATAGTGCCAATGCTTACATCCACTAGTTCATCTTCTTGTTCATACAATTCCCTAAATTCACATACATTGGAGCTGAAGGTTTCTTAGAGAAACCATACAAGCTGCCCCAGTATCCAAATGACCGAATAATATTGCCAAAGCTCTCTTGACAGTTGCAGCATGCACACGCCCTCCTCAGCAACAAACATAAGGAGGGGATTCCCTATCCCCTCTCCTTCAACCAAGGGATGTATGAGCTCCACACATCCCAGTGTGTAGACCATTCAGATAAAGAACTTGTCGAATATAACATGGAGTTCCACACTGCCCGGCTGCGGATGGACCCCTATGGAAAACTTAGAAAGATGGTCATGGTTGAACACGCCCATGTACATGATGTTGAGGACTTTTGGGCCAACTGCAAGGAAAAAAAAGAAGTGTGAATGAGGCACTACATGCGCATGACCACGTACTTCGTCAAGAGGGTCAACTTCTTCCCCATGTCAGATCAAGTGGTGGAGGATGAAAATATAGTGATTGATCCTCTATACAGTGCGGTTGCAAATCTCCCACTACTGCTAATTGACTGGAACAAAGAAGAGGTCAATGACCTTGATATTCTAACAAATCCAATTGAGGCGAGAAAAATAGAGTGGATTGATGGACAGATCGCTCAATTGAAGCTACAAGGGGTCACCCTGACATATGGGGAACTTGAGGACAAGCTGACAAGCAAAACTGACAGTGGGACAATTGCTACCCTAACTAGAGAAACTTTAAAATCTCCTATAGCCACCGGGTCGAGGAAGAGGAAAGAAACAACTGAGAGTCAGTCAAAGCCTAAGGCGTATGCAAGAAATGCTTCGAAAGGAGAACCTTCCAAGAAACTAAAGAAATTAGGAAATTTCATAGAGATGGCTACCATCCAAGAGGACCTGCTCCATGAAGGAGAGGAGTTAGAGGTTGAGCAACCAAGATCCCCACTTGCTTATTATACTCTCATAGTCACCACTGCTACCCCGCTTCCTACTCTCATTCAGTAGTTGCTACTTATCCACCTGCAGTGGATATCTCTGTTCAACTTGCTTCCACCTCACCTACTACGCAGGTAATGATAATAGAATCCTTTACTACTACCTCTCTAATCTCCTCTTCCTCCATGTCTCTGTCAACATCTCTTCCACTTACTACAACAATTATACCAGTGCCCACTCTATCACTCCTAGAGGCCTTCACTCGCCATATGCAGAATATCTCAATAACGTTGTCTGGGGTATTAATGAACACCATCATACAAGCTGCTTTGGCATAGTTTGTTGCAAATATCCCCACTCCTTCTCCTCCAACTGAGCCACTAGAAATGAAAGCAACAATGGAAATATTAGAAGTTTTGGAGTGGCAAGAAAGGAAAGCAACAAAAGAAATAGAAAAGGAGGCAGGTGACTACCATGAGCACCTTGAGTACCAGCACCTAGTAATTGATAAAGGGGTGTGTGAGGGAGAGGAGGAAGAGACACAATCATCTGAGGAAGACACTGAAGATCTGAGTACAAAATAAATTATGGAAACTTTTGACTTGGACCTCGAAGAGGAGTTGGCTCAGCAGCTTGAGAACATTGGAGAAGAGGTAGAGAAACAACCTTCTAATGAGGAGAAGAATGCAAAAGAGGAAATGGAGGACACTGGGCATCCAATTGGGGAACAAAATAAGAGCCCTGAGAATGATAAGGAGATTCCTCCATCAAAAGAGCAAGAAGAGAGCCTCAAACACGATGAAGAGATGTTGCCTCGGTGCAAAGACGAGGAAAAGAAACAAGAAGAATAACCTGATGAAGAGACTGAATCCTAGAAAATCCTAGAAGTAGAGCATCATGAAGAACATGGGCATGACCAAGAAGAAGAAGAGAACACTAAAGTGGAGTACATCCCCAAGGAACATGAATTTTTTGAGTCCCCGGGAAAGGAAACCATATTCATCGAGGATTCTTATGAGGAAGAAGGAGAAAGGACAAAACAAGAGGCTCTAGGGAACAAAGAAATAAAAATCCAACACACCTGTGAGGAAGAAGGTGATCATGAATGACCAAAAGGAGAATCTCATATGCCAAAATGGCTAGAGAAATAGTTGGAAAAGAAAACCCCAACCCTAAAGGATTCGAGGGCAAGGCTAGAGGTAATTCTAGCTCGAGCCCAAATAAGCACAAAGAAAGAGAAGAAGCCAAAGGTCAGCTAACAATGGATGTATCTGAATCCAGAATTGTACAAATAGCCACACCAGTTGTGGCAGAGGAAGGGGTAAGCTACAATGTCTCCACCCTTGATCTAGGAACAGCCATAAGAGAGCAAAAGATTGACCATCTCCAAGGATCTGTTCCCACCATTGTGCACCAAATGCACAAAGATAAGATTTCCAAGGATTTGAAAGCACAGGTGGTTGGCTTAACAGCATACATCCAACAATGGTCATCAGTCGAAGAGCTCCCTACCACATCCTCGGCACCACTGCAATTGTTGTCCAACGACCACATTGACCAATTGGAGAAAAGAAAGAATTACACGAAGGCCACAGAGGATTGGTTTTGATGGGTCCTCTACAATGGAAATATGGGAATAGGTCATGCTTCCAGGACAGCCAACAAGTTCCTAGAAGTGAAAAAGATACTCAAGGGAATAAAGAAGTTTTGCACTGACTTCCCTGAGTTGTATAGGATCATGTATCCCACGCTTGAGGCCATTCTCAAGATACCTAAAAAATATTGGGAAAAGGAACTTTCCTTAGTAGAGGGTGACCATTGGCTCCTAGAGACATGGAAGTTGGGCTTGGACCACCAAAAGGAAGTGTTGGAACAAGTGCTCCATGAAGTGGAGTTGGATATTGACTAGGTCAAAGAAATTAGGGTAGCATGCGAGGAATATCTGAGATTGATGATAGATTTTGATGTGCCTGCTGTCGAGTTGGATCCGAAAAAGATAAAGCCTTCCATAAGAAGATGGAAAATGGAACCATGGATGCCATGACACCAAATTTCTTGAGTTTTTTTGCACATTCCTTTGCTCAATCCAAGCAAGTAATCCATGATAAAGATTGGGATGAGATTACAAGAAAATCTAGGGAATTGAATTTCCAAGTGACCCAATCAGATATATTAGAGTGGAACAAGCTCCAGGTGTTAATCATAAAGTTTTTGGAATATGCCACCATCAAGAAAAGTGAAGGAAATCCTATGATCGATGATGAGTTCCTCGCCAAGTACCTACAATAAAAGGAAATCAGTAAGAAGACAAAAGAGCTACAGTGCTGCTCATTAGAGGGAAAAATAGGTTAAATGACAAGGATGTGATTTTAAATTGTAATATATTTGGGGGTACATGAAACCCTAATTTGTATTGAATTCTGCCACACTATGCAAATCAATCTTGGCCATTCATTTTTCTTTTTGGACACTATAAATAGGGGGTATCCTCTCATTTTCAAGGGGGAGTTGAGTTGTTGTAATGACATGCTACTAGAATTTTAATAGAAATTTGTTGACTTTGGTGGATTCTTTAGTTCCTTTGCATGTTTCATGATTATTCTTCTCTTAGTTAGTGAATTTGAGTAGATTAACTTTGTTGTTCTATATGTTTTAGCTTGATTTAGTAGATTAGTTAATGTTGTTCATTAATTTTGAAGAATTTTTTTGTGTGTTGGCAACCTTCCTTGTCCATACTTTTTGTTTTTTATTGATGGTAAATAGTTGTGTAAAGTTAGTCTGGGCATAAATCAAAATTTACACTAAATTTCCATCTTTTATTCATGCTTATGATGAATGAATGGTTTAATATTTGCATTCCTTAGAAGCTTGCACTAGTTTCATGATACTGTGAAGTAATTTGGTTAAGTGGAACTTAGTTTTGGGAAGTTTGTCTGTAGTAGGGTCCTCCATTGTCACTGTTCATTGCTAGTTTCAAGTCTAGGAACTCCTCCCTTTCCCTGCCCCTTTTTCCTTTTTTTTAATAATGACTTCGAACAAGGTTCATTGCACATTGTAAAGCCAAATCTAAAGCTAAAATAGGAGTTTTGGACTGATGTTTGGACCTACAGCAATCGTGTATCAACTTTCCCATCTTAAGAACTCTATTGGAAAATCTGATTCTCCTCCAACTTAACTTTGTAAGTCATCCCTGTGAATACTATCAAAATCACATCAAAACAACTGAAACATTCGAAGCATGTCATGACCTAACACCTGAGAGACCTTGGGGTAATTTTCAGCAACTTGTTGTTGGAGATTTCCTTTCAAGAGAGATAGTACACCTATGCACTGCTTGTGTTGAGAAAGTGCTAAAAACACCCATCAACAGGTGTAAAATGCATTCAAGGCATTATTTTGGAAGGAAAACATCATAAAGGAATATGTATTCATGATTCATTATTTCAATGTTGTGACATGATTCAATTGTGAAAGATAATACCAGTAGAAAGAAACCCACAATGTGTTCTAATGCAAGCTCCAATATGAGTGTTGAGCTACAGCCATGAAGGGAACCATTTTTTCAAGGTTCGAGAATCACAAAAAAATTCAAACAAAAAAAGTCAAGGAGGCCTTGGCCTTACATGGAGTCTATGATTTCTTTTATCCCTTTCAGAGAAATGAAAAGTATTATCTCTTTTGCACGTATACGAGAAAATGAAGAGAGCCTAAGAGTCTCAATCCCACAGCCTTAGAAAGGGAAAAAATAGAGCTACGAGCTAGGGTTACAAACCCTCTTTCTAAAAACTCAAATAGAAATGCAAGATACAAGAAATATGAAACCCTCGAGCTCATACAAGGTGGAAAAACACTCAAAAATTCAAGAATGGCCGCAACCTTACAGAAAGAAAGAAATTTTTTTGTCTCTTTCAAAAAAAGGGGAAATTAATGCCTCTTTCGCCATATAGGAAAATGAAATACCATTAATATTTTTCAAAATGAGAAAACCCAGATGTGAAATGAAATTCGCGACATAAAGGCTTCAAAACAAATGCATGGATAAGACAAAATATATTTTTATTTTGTAACTGTTGAGCTCGAATCAAACTTATTCTATAGAAATAAAGAGATATACAGTGCTTGAATGGTGTATAGGCTTACCTCCTCTTATTTTTGAAGAGAAATGAATTCATTATGCCATGGAAAAAGCTCCAGAGATTCTTCAAATGACGACATCAAATAGAAATGGCACCAGTAAAAAGTGGAACAAATAAAAATACATCAAAAATTAACCAAATTTCATAGCCAAGAAGGCCAAAGAAATTATTTGAAACGAAGGTCAATGGTTGGTTTCAAAACAAAAGAGTCTTACCTTTGTAAATTCTCCATGGGATCGCACAAAAAAATAAGAAATGGAGATTTTTCAAGCTTCAAACCCTAGGTTCGATGGCAACCAGTAGCAGAGCAAGTTTTCTCCAAAGGCCAAAGTGAAAATGATGAGAGAAATTAGGGATTCAATGAGGTTTTGTGTTTAGGGTTTCATTTTTTCACTAATTTGAGCTTAAGTATTTTTATCACATTGATTTAAATCAAAATCCTTCACTAATTCCTTTGTAACATTGGGTTTTCCTTTGCATATATATGCCGAACTTAGGCTTTGTGACTTTGATTTATTTTATGACCTTGGAGAAAATCAAGTCGATGCCTTTGAGTTTTGTGATTTCGCCTAAGTTTTGAATGCCTTAGGGTCCCCTTGTGACTTTTGAGTAAACATCATGTGATTTATGCCTCGAATTATTTTCTGATTTTTTATAGAAAAATAAAAGATTAAAGGAGGTGTATTTTGATTTTGAAAATCAAAAGCATCAGATAAGGAAAGTTGTATTTTTACAAAAAATCAAATCAAATGTAATTAAAGCCTTTCTATTTTTTAAATTCTAACTACAAATGATGTAAAACATCATTAAGGAAATATTGTTATAAATTGCTTTAATGTTTGTTATTTTAAAATGTAGTTAGTGTTGTTTGAATATTTTAAATGATGATATGGGAATAAATGGATTTGTGTAACTGTTTAATTATTGTTTAATCTATTATCTTTGTTATGGGTTAGTGTAGTAATGTCCTCGTGTACCCCAAGGGATTTAGTTGTACAACTTAGAACATTGTTATATTGGAATACTTAAATACAATCTTATGTTCTTAAAAAAAAAATTGTTGCTTCTTTATTAGTTCCTTTGGGGTTTGCGCGGTGGGGCGTTACACTCTCTCATAGTAACAGCAAACACTTTTATAAAGCACGAGAACAAGAACCAAGAAATCCAATGGAGAGCCAATCTCCAAGCAACCGACTCCAAACACAAGCTCTTAGAAGGAGAAAGAGTTGCTCCCTTCAAAAGCCACTAGAACAAAAAGATGATGGTATCATAAGGAATGATACCCACATAGCACAAAGAAGACTAGGACAATTGGAAAACCAACCATCCAACCTCCAAAAATGCATCCAAAGTAGAATTCATCGCAAACGCCAAAGAACCATTTAGATCATTTGGATCTGCATCTGAATCCTCTCCATCTGCATCGCCATTGTAAAGGGAATTCAAAACTCCTCCCCCAAACCTCTTCCCTCCCAAACTCTTCCTGCTACTCTGCTCCATCTTAGAATATCTTTGATCCTTCCCATATAATGTTTCTCTCCTAGGAAAGAAAATATGTTTATAACTCATTCTCATAAGGCCTAAAAATAATTACAGTCTAGCTCAGAAATGTGTCATTGATTTGCATGACCATTTTTTTAAAAATAGTTAGTGGAAATTGTAATGCCCCTAACTTACAAATGGACAAAAACACCACTATTTTTTTTTAACCAACTCTACCAAAAATGTTAACCAAGCTAGATAAGATAGTTTGCTATATATACACTGAGAGATGAAGTTCATATAACAACATCAACGGCACATCGCTCGACACTGGAGAACGAGGTAAGGTGTGCAAGTGTGTGGAGTCCATCATAAACACCCTCTTATTGGTAATAGGTTTGCTAATCACCCTAGGTTGATTTAGGTGAGAATAAATATTAGTTTAATTTTCATCTAGCCAAAATTCATTGTTTGTGTTGACCATAGGTCCCTTGTTTGAGCGTACTCATCATGGGAATTTGATGATTAGTTAGAAAGTCTAGTTATTTTCCTAAAATGTGGTCTATCAACATTGTCATGCCCAAACATATGGTCTGAGATTAAATGAATCCCTTCTACCTAGATATAATATTTCCATACTTAATACACTGACTTTACAATACGGGTTTACCAAGTAAATAAGTTTCACAAAACTTTAGCCTTGATAAACTAGAATTGATCCATATAAGGACCCCATTATAAATATTGAATTCTTCTAAAAACTTAAAGTAATTTGCATGAGTCAATTTATTTCTAATTCAATATTTTATTAAATAATTAACCATATTGACTTATCTCAAATTTTATAACACCTTAAATATTCAAATTTAATATATATATATATATATATATATATATATATATATAATTTAATTATTTTAAAAAAATATTCAACTTATATATATTTTTAAATATTCAACATCAAATTTCAAAGAAATTTCTAACTTAAGTTTAATAAATGAAAAAAATAATTTATACTAACTAATTTCCTAAACCTATTCTAAATCTCTTATCTTTAAATTTATTTATCTTTAAAATACCTAAATTCCTAAATCTCTTACCTTTTTCTTTTACATACTTAAAAGCCACGTACCCTTCTACATAAATTTTATTTGTCTATAACTTTTCTTTTTAATGCTTTTTTTTTCCTTTTTTTATTTACTTATTATTTGTCAGAATTCCTCACTTGACTAAGCATGATATCTTAATTTGCACATGAATAAAGGTAGTTTAAAATTAATATCAATTTTTAGAATTTTTGGTATCAATGTTAAATTTTTTTCAAATCAATTATAATATACATTAAAATTTAAAAAAATTATAATATGAAATAGTATTATAAATTTCGTGATATTAATTTTTATAATAATTATTTTTAAATGATATTTTATTGTTTTGATAGAAAATTGATTCATTCTTATCAGTTTTTAGAATTTTTAGAATCAATAGTAATATTTTATTCAAATCAATTAAATTAGTTATTATTCTTGTTTAATAGTTTTTATTAGTTAGCTTTATATATTGTAGACAAATTATTTGTTCTTATTTTAGTTATAATGTTATTATTAATAAATTATTTGATAGGTATTTTTTTATGATTAATAGATTGTTGTGTTGATAGTTGATTTACTTTTAAGTTTAGGTTAATTTTTATGTTTAATTTATATGTGATAATTCATTTTTTGCTTAGTTATGATTATGTTTATAATTTATGTAATTATTATTACACAGTGATGTGTGTTGGTAAGTATGACTTCTTCATATTTCATTTATTAGTTGATTTGAAGATTCATTTATTGATTAGCTTGTGTGCTTATATGGTAATTTCTTGACACCATTGTGGTAGTTTTAGGGTGTCACATAAGGATTTATGTTAGTATTTTTCAATGTAAGTTTGAAGACTTGAGTTTTATATTCTAGTTTTAGTTTATATGTTGGAATTGGATATTTAATTCTATATATTTTAGTATGTGGTTATTTAACTAACTTATATATATAACAAATAAATTATCATTAATCAACGTGTGGATCTTCTCAATGTCATTAATTTCATTTCAAAAATAAATTGTCACTTGTAATTCCTAAATAAATTCCTAAAATTTATTTAATTATGTAAAAAATAACATTAGGGTCACATTATAAATGGTAGATTGAATAAGTTGAGTACCCTCACCCTCCATTTTTTCTTCTATAATATGTATATATACACACCAAAGAAACCGAACATACACATAAATTATGTACCAAAGCAATGCTATATGATCATTATCATCAATTCCAAATTACATAATAACATGGATCTATATTTGGAGGCAATACATATAGAGCTTTTACTATGTGATTTATGGTTTTTAACTTTGTTTTTGCATAAAAATTTTATGTATAGTAAATAATGTGTTCTTGAATTTTAATAGTAAATAATTTTTTCTAAGATATATAAACTAAATAAATTAATTTATGTTTTCATCTTCATTTATCAAAATGAAAAAGATCAATCTAATGGTGGGAATTTGATAAATGAAGATGAAAACATAAATTAATTTATTTAATTTATATATATCCAAGAACAAATTATTTACTATTAAAATTCATGAACACATTATTTACTATACATAGAAAATTTATGCAAAAACAAAGTTAAAAACCATAAATCACATAGTAAAATCTCTATATGTATTGCCTCCAAATATAAATCCATGTTATTATGTAATGGAATTGATGATAATGATCATATCACATTGTTTTGGTGCATGATTTATGTGTATGTTTGGTTTCTTTGGTGTATATATATATATAATAGAAGAAAAATGGAGGGTGAGGGTACTCAACTTATTTAATCTACCATTTATAATGTGACCCTAATATTATTTTTTACATAATTAAATAAATTTTAGTAATTTATTTAGGAATTATAAGTGACAATTTATTTTTGAAATGAAATTAATGGCATTGAGAAGATCCACAGGTTAATTAATGAGAATTTTTTTGTTAAACGTAAGTTAGTTAAATAACCACATACTAAAATATATAGAATTAAATATCCAATTCCAACATATAAACTAAAGCTAGAATATAAAACCGGAGTCTTCAAACTTATAGTTGGAAAAATACTAACATAAACCACTTATGTGACCCTAAAACTACCACAATGGTGTCAAGAAATTACCATATAAACACACAAGCTAATCAATAAATTGAATCCTCAAATCAACCAATAAATGAAAACATATAAGAAGTCATACTCACCAACACACATCACTTAGTAATTAATAATTACACAAATTATAAGCATAATGATAACCAAACAAAAATAGATTATCACATATAAATTAAACATAAAAAATAACCTAACTTAAAAGTAACCAAATATCAACACAAAAATCTATTAATCATAAGAATTACCTATCAAATGATTTATTAATAATGAACATTACAACTAAAATAAGAACAAAGAATTTGTATACAATATATAAATCTAACTAATAAAGACCATTAAACAAGAATAATAACTAATTTAATTGATTTGAATAAAATATTAATATCGATTCTAAAAATTGATAAGAATGAATCAATTTTCTATCGAAACAATAAAATATTATTTAAAAATAATTATTATAAAAATTAAATATCATGAAATTTATAATATTGAATGTATATTTTAATTGATTTGAAAAAAATTAGCATTGATACCAAAAATTCTAAAAAATGATATGAATGAATCAATTTTATCATAACATATACCTATAAATCTTAAGAATAATAAACTAGTATCATTTAAAAATAATAATTAATAATACAATTAAAGAAATCAAATATTGCAAAGTTTAATAATTCCTCTGTAATCAAAATTTAAAATTTATTGAATGAAACAATTGAGACCCCAACAAAAGACAGAAAAAGAAAAAGAACATTGACCGGGCAGAGCTTAGTGTGTGATACTTAAGCCCAACCATTTCTTTTACTCTTATTAATAACTCTCTTACCATGTTTTATCTGGCATCTCTTCCCTTACATTGTGTCAGCTTTTAACTGCTTGGAGCAGAGCTACCATTAGGTTATTGGATGTTTGAGAAACGTGTTTTTCTTGTATCATATTTATCCACGTCAAGATGTTCTTTAATCTTTAAAACAATACCAGGCTCCCATGATAGGAAGGAACGTATCATTTTTCATCTAAATTTATTTACATACATTAATAGAATATGTACTGACTTCTGACTTCTTTTAAATGCAATAGAGTACGTTGGGTTTGAATTAAACTTGAGTAGATGGGACTTCTAGCAACTATGGTCAATGATAAAGGAGAGTAATTAAATTTTTGTGATACGCTCTTGTATGCAGGAGAAGATTTAGCCGCAACCCAGAATTTTCGAACTCACACAAGACATTGTATTTGTACTTAATCATTGTTGATTGGATTATGATTTTTACTATGTGAAAGGATCTGACTGAACCAATCCTATTGGTGTATCACTGGCATCAATAAATGATTCTATTGGTTGTACATGCACTGTTGCGCGCTTTAAGGCAATAAAACAAATCATTGTATATGATATTAAGATCCCCAATACTATTATAATGAGTCAATGTTTAGATTAATAGTTTTGATGGGACCTTTACAAGCATGGGCATAGTGAGGGACTAAGGCAGCGACACAAGCATGCTACTAAGTAGCGAATAATGTGGATCGACATACATATGCAATACTCCACCTACCATGGGACCTAGGAGGGCTACACCTAAATATTTTTATTCATACACATCACTGCATCAATGTTGGTTTAGTGTACATGCCTTGCCCCACATTAGAAGCGGTGTCAAAGTCTACCATTGAGTTTTTATTTTTTTTCATAGCATACACTTCTTTTTATTTCTTTTATTGAGGCTTGATCATGGTTCGACCCCTGCTAAATTTCCCTACAGGTTTTCAAATTTATTCCATCATGCCCACCGTGATCGTCATGTACGGGAAATATACTTTGTTGTAGAGATCTGTAAATATAATTTGTTTGATGTTAAGTTGCACTCTCTCCAGCATCTCTTAACGATTTGGTGAAGATGCCTACTCTATTTAGGGGAAGATAGACCATATTTCAACCTCCAGATTAGTCTTTCCAGTATATGAAATGTGGGTGCTAAAGCTGCAAGGATTTTTTATCTTCTACAAAAATCTAAGTGCCTAAGCGATACATGTTCTTCACTAAAGTAGTTATGGGAATGGGTTCAATTCTGAGGTGTATTTGACAAAGAGTCCTTAATATTCATTGTTGGCATTCAACCGTCCATAGGTAGAATGGTGATCATTTGGTCTGCCACTCTCCTAAAATCACCATGTACTAATACAGAGAAGGAAATATATAATAAATACAATATTCTTCTTGGATTTACAGACGTCCAATAAGCCTTCTACGTCAGCGGCAAAGGGAGGAATTTCAATCAATCAGGAAGATTATTATGTGATTTTTTTTCTTATCTGGCTAGTTTAGTTCGAGCTAGGAATTATATAGGTTGTTTTTATTTTTATTTTTGGTTACAGATCTGAGAATAAACATGCATATCTCTTATTAAGACTTTACTACTACATAATAAAAACTTGAGCACCATAGTTAATCAAGAAGGTTGCAAGTAGACATGCAAAACAAAAGTAAAATTACTCCTTTGCACTCATATAATATTGCACGTTGTTCCCTTTTATTCTATTTTGATCTAGGTGATATTTCATTTAGAACTCATTCTTTTCATTTTCCAAATACATAACACCACCAAAACAATAGATGCAACTTTTCAAATTTGTCAAATAAAGACCTCAGAAATTTGCAATTACACATTCATATACACATACATTTTTACCATATTTCTTTTGACAAAGTATGATGCTATCTTTAAATTCAGAATACCCACTATATTTTTCTTGCAATGTAAATACATGTATTCTTAGAAAACAACGGATGTGCCTTCAACACAGAATTTGTACATAAATACTATGTGTTACAACAGTATATTTAATCCTTCCTTAAGCAAATGAGCAAAAAGGTAGGAACTTTATTTCCAGACTTAACATTCATTATTTCAAAATGGAAAATACATATTCTCTTAAATGAAAGGATAATGAAATTGTTTTAACAAGCATTTCTTTTCACCTCTGGTTATAGAGTTACAACATCATGCAAATATACACCACTTTCACACATATACACTTTTCTCCCACCCCTACCAATAAAGGTAGTTACATTTTAGTGAGGTTATAAACATAATTATATAACAAAAAGGTAACCTTTTCAAAGCTTTTGAGATCCTCATATCGTCTCCAACCTACACAAAGCATAGACATATTTTTCCATAGCCAAGGTAGTGTTCACCTCCCAACCTTTGGCTGGAAAACCAACCACCCCCGAGCTAGGAGGCAACCAAGGGAATTGGGTACACATAAAGACTATTCCAACAAGCCATATAAACACACATGAAACATACAACAAATTTCACTCCTTCCCAAAAGGTTTATCACATAACTTAAGGATTCATTACAAATCCAACATGGGGAATGGAAGGTGGACAACACACTCCATATGGGGACTCAAAAGAGAACAAGAATAAAACCATTATCATTATGTCATCTCTTCACATACAACCCTTCCACCATAACTCCTCTTTCACAAAAAACCCATACCACCAAAACCATTTCTACCATTTCATAATTTGTGTATGGGTACGCATACCCTTTTTAACCCTCTCCTTTTAAGGAGGAACTAACATCCCCATGGAGGTTCCTACTCCATACCATCCCCAACGAGGGATGCTCTACCCAAATTTTGGGTGAGCCTATCCCTATACAACCCTTTTCCCATCACATAATACGCATTCAACAACACAAGAATACCAATACCAAAAGAATTTTAAAACAAACATACAATCTCATCTGATTAAAACATAAAGAAACAAGAGTAGAATGGTAAACCTACCTCCAATCCAAGCTTAGGGAAATATGGGTTAAGGATCCATACAAATCCTCTTCTTCCAAGTT